>JAPKLW010002056.1:14700-37722 GCA_026898455.1 Plectranthus barbatus
CCATTGTTTGAATTGATTGATTGGAGAAGTTAGCAATTTGTTTAATAGTTGATTGTTTGCATTTAAAGCTTTGTTTACAATTCATTGCCTAGATAGATAAAAACCAACGACTTTTGTGTAACCTAGCTATTGATACCTTCAATTGAGTAGATGATATCCACTTGAGCGAATTAGAAAAGAAACCGGATTGATAAATTTAACGTGTTATTTGTGTGTGCTTCACACGGCTACCACTTAGCAAACCTTTTTGGGGGAGAGTCATATACTACATCCTACACAATCAATAGATCTCCTTCTGTGCCTATAAATAGTAAGTGCTCGAGTCTGTTTTTTGGGGGCAAACTAGTAGACATGTCAAACTTTAGAGTTTTAGGATGTTCCGCTTTTGTGCACCAAAAAGGGGACAAACTTGAACCTAGAGTCAAAAAAGTGTCTTTCTACGTTACCCAAAGAGAGTCAAGGGTTGTATGGTCCGGTATCGGTTTGAACATGATTTTAAAGCAATAATTAGCAGAGATATTACTTTCAATGAAACTGAATTTCCTGCAATGTGAGTTATATGTTAGTTGTCTCTTTAACTGGCACTCTAAATGAGGTGGAACTCCCATCCAAAATAAAAAAGAATTAACATAACAACATTCAGGGGAAGATAGTATTTCTGAGTGTATTTTTGAAAATTCTGAATGTCATGATGTTAACAATCAAGGTGGAGCTAAAAGTGATGATTCTCTTACTAATTCTGAAATGTTGAATGACTATAAGCTTGCTAGGGATAGTAACAACGACCCATTTATGTTAACAGGAAGTTTGATGTTATGATCTTGTTGTGCTTGCCTTTGATATTTTTGAAGAGCTTGATGGCAATTAACCAAGGTCTTATAAAGAGGCTATTAAGTCATCAAATTCAAGTATGTGGCTTGATGCTATGAAAAATAAAATATACAGCTTGCATGCTAACAAAACTTGGATCATAGTTAAAAAGGAACCTTCTACCTCTTTGGTTGATTGTAAATGGTAGTATAAACTTAAGAATGATGGCAAATCAATTAGGTACAAGGCTAGGTTAGTAGTAAAAGGTTTCACACAAAATGAAGACATTGATTACACTGAAATTTGTCACATGTAGTGAAGTTCACCTATGTGCACATTATGTTTGCTTTAGTTACTAATTTCAATTGGGAAATGAAATAAATTGATGTTACTATAGCCTTCTTGTATGGTGATATAAATATTTACATGAATCAGCTTGATGGCTTTGTTGGCCCTAATTACCCTAATCGTACATGTCTTTTTTTTAAGAAATCTTTATATAGCCTGAAACAATCCCCTGGACAGTGGAACATTAAGTTTGATCATGTGATGAAATCTCTAGAATTTAAAATGAGTGTTTATGATCATTGTTTGTATTTTAAAATGTCTGAAAATGTTCCCACTTTTCTATTGCTCTATGTTGATGACATGCTAATTGTTAGTCCTTGTTTGAAGCCTATCAAGTATGTTCAAGATAGACAAAGTAAAAATTTTAAAATGAAGATCCATGGTATGTTAGAAGGATCCTAGGTATGGATATAGAAAGAAATATGACTAATTTTGTTCTTGTACTGCAACAAAGTTCCAGTATTGCTAAGATAATGAATAAATTTTCCATGTTTGACTCTAAGGTTGTGCATGTTCCTTTTGCTTCTCACTTCGTTCTAAGTAAGGATCAGTCTACCAAGACTAATTTGAAATATATGACATGAAGAATGTATCTTATTTGAATGACATAGGATTTGTTATGTACTTAATGGTAAGCACAAGGTCTGACATAGCCTATGTTGTTAGTTGTTTGGGAAACCTTTATATGGTTGCGCTTTCTTAAGAATTCTATTAATGTCGGATTGAGATTTACTAAGTATTATAGTGGCGTTAAACTCATAGGTTATATGGATTCTAACTATGCAAATGATAGAGACAATAGGAAATCTATTAATTCTTGTGTGTTTACCCTATGTAGGTCTTGTATTAGTTAGAAATCTCAATTACAACCTATAGTTGCTTTGTCCACCACAGAATCTGAATATGTGGCTATCACATATGCTATTAAAGAAGTTGTATGGTTAAAAGGGTTGTAATCTGGAATAGGCTACTTAGAGAACAAACTTATTGTGTTTTCAGACAGCCAATTTGCTATTCAACTATGCAAAAATCACGTTTTTCATGATAGAACTAAAAACATAGATGTTTGGTTCAATTATATACAAGATATAGTTAAAGAAGATCTAGTCTCTTTAGATAAAATTGCAACACAATTAAGCTCTGCAGGCATGAGTACTAAGTGTCTCCCTATAGATAAGTTTGTTTCATGTCAATGCATGTTACATTTTGACAACAGCTGATGCTTTGTGTTACTTGTCTCAATTTTTTATTTATTCATGTTAATATTATGAACTTTGAACTAACATTTTTTAGCTAAACTTTGTATTTTGGATTATAAGTTTTGTAGGTACTGTCTTATGTGATGGTGTGCCTAATACTTGGCCTGAAAGTCTTAGTTCATGAATTGCACGAGGCAGAAATAATGATGACCACCTAAATAAAGTCATTGCTTCTACAAACCATCGTGCCTAAGGTGGAGAACGCTAGAGGGTAGGCACGATGTTTTACTCCTTAGCCTTATATTTCTATTAGCCTAGTTAGTTGGTTGGATTTTTTGTTATGAGTTTGTTATTTGTTTGGCTCAAACGACTTGGTGTCTCGGCTCACATATAAATAAAGTATTTGATCCTTTGCCAAACCCTAATCACATTTAACCTAATTCTGTGTCGCACTCTCTTTCTCTCTCCCTGATATTCTCTCTTCCCTCTCCTTGAGTTAAGTGATTTTCGGTGAGAACTTTTTATCGGAGTTCTTGAGTGATCTCCACGAGTCTTAGTGGTCTGATAGGACTATAAGGGTAGAACATAGGGTCTGCTAACCATTCTCTTCCCTTGTGTTCAGTGGTAGGGCAGGAGTAGCTCAAGTGAGTAATGAGCTTGAAAGTCCCGTCGATCTTGCAGCTAAGGAGGCGGCGCACCAACACAGTTTCCAGCGAAGAACAAGAAAGGCAACCGATAGAAGTTGTTCACTACACTGAGCTGAAAGGTGGAAACCAAACTCAGTCAGATTTTGGTCGGGGTTCGGTGGTAATTAGAGCTTGTGTAACGTCGGTAAGGGTGATTGTTGAAGGGATTTGTGAATTGAATCACTTAATCCATTAGCCCAGATTGTTAATTGGAATATCAAAATAAATTATTATGCCTATGATTAATCCTAGCATACTCCTATTGATTATGCATAAGGGGGTTTACGGAATACCTGGATTGTAGATCCTGAAGAACGTAGTGCGCAGATATTTGATCCTCGATCCTCTTTCTTGCGCACCAAGATTTATTCCTAACAGATTAAGGAATCAAATCTATGAAATTAAACATTTAATTTCAAAAATAAAGAGGGAGAGAAGAAAGAACATGATCCTCCTGGTTTGATCTTCTGATCTGTATCCCAACTCTAATCCAAATATCTGGTGAAGATTCCTTTCGGATTCCTTACCGGTTGAGAAGCAGAATTTCCTCCTCGTTTTCTCAGATCGAGTCGATCACACACAACTCCCAAATACTGGTTTGCTTGTGTTGCAACTTATAATCTTGTGGTGTGTTGTGATATGAGAAACTGAAGCCAATTTATAGGATATTCTGGACTTCTATTGGGCCTGAGTTTTCATGGGCCAGACCAGGACCAGAATGCAAATAGCAAATAATGCCTATCAGTTAATTAATTCGCATATTCAATCCAGAATATAATTAATAAATTAATATTGATTCAGTCCACTAGAGAATCAATATTGTCCTACCTATTGGCTACCACGTTGTGAGGGACGGGTTGCATAGGCTCGGTATATCCCCACATTTAAGGTTACAGACATTCTTTAATTAATTTAGGCTTTGACAAGCCATTTAATTAATTAACATCTTTTTTTCCTGAGTCAGTCCACTCAACCATTTTCACTTATGCTTGAACTTAATAAGCCTGCAGGACTTTAGCATAATGAACCTTTTGAACTGCTCAGGGAATGTCACCATCCTATACTGGATGTGGTTACCTAGTTCAGGTACCAGACGATCATACACAAATTGCTATCACCCAAGATATAGATATACAAGCTCAACTAGAGCTTTTCACTACAACTCAAAGTGATACACAATTTGCATATACTTCTGTACCTTCATTTAGGTTTAGGATCTCATCAAGCCATCAAGATCCAGATTCCTTTAATGTCAGATAAAGGAATAGATCTTAACTTAGGTCCTTATCAATACGTAACCCCATACCAGCATACCAATCCATCCAAGATAAGATGTTTATTGCCACGTATGTTGCAGCCTACACCAACAGTCTATCCTGGGACTGTCTCAGTTGTGATAACCATTTATATCTCGCTAGGTCGATCCATACGATCTTCCATGATCTACTACACACCGTATGATCTCCCTATCAATGAGATAAGAGGATAAGAGCGTTTACGACACATGTTTGTTAATTCAGACAGGAGATGAACATACAACATTTATGATTCCCAGTATATTAACCAATCGACCTTGTACATAATATACTAATAATAATACTTTCAGTATATAAATTCATCAATCTCCCACTTATACTCAAAGCATTATACATGTGCTTTCCAGAGTATAATGCATCTAAACTAATCTAGCTATTACATCAATCATTCTACGTGGCTAGTTGTTCCCAAAGCCCAAGGCTACATACATGCATCTTGTAGACCTTCTGAGGCAGAGCTTTTGTGAATGGATCCACTCGATTATTCTTTATATCAATCTTCTCTACTAGCACATCACCCCTTGCTACGATTTCTCGTATAATATGGTACTTCCTCTCAATGTGTTTTGTTGCTCTGTGAGTTCGTAGTTCCTTTGAATTAGTCACAGCTTCTGAATTATCACAATACACCGTGATAATCTTGGGTAGCTTAGGAATCATGTCCAACTCCAGAAGAATGTTTCGAAACCATACCGCTTCTTTCGAAGCTTCAGAAGCTGCCACATATTCTGCTTCCATGGTGGAGTCAGCAATGCACTTCTGTTTTGCACTCCTCCATGATATGGCCCCACCTCCCAATGTAAACACATAGCCAGATGTGGACTTCTTTTCATCACGGTCTGCCTGGAAATCCCAAACCGTAAAACCCACAGAGCACAACTCCTCACACTGATAGACGAGACAATAGTCTCTAGTCCTTTTCAAGTATTTGAGTATGTGCTTTACCGCGGTTGATCACTGTAAAATTCTACAGATTAATTGCAGAACAGTGGCAAATAATTTTATAATAGTACCCTAAGGTTGTCAAACCTAGAGGAATTGTGTAACGAAATTATCTCATGTACTAGCCATGATCCTAGAATCTATTGTTTGAGTAAATAGAAAATCAGGGGTTTTGAGTTTAAAAAGTAAAGATTGCAATGCGGAAAGTTAAAAAGTTTGGGGAGTCAAATAAAAGGGACACAGACTCTAGGGCGAACTATCGAGCAAGATACATATCAATTAATTAACTTGCATTGGTGGAAAATCATAATATACTATAGTTTCTTGGTCAGACAATTATAGCCTAGGTTACTAGTATGTGAATGAATATGCTTTGTCGGCTTCAATAACACAGAACTAATCAACCTATTATAATTCCTCAGATTAACCCTACAATTACTATCTTCCCCTAGCACAGATATTTTAATTGTATTCAAATTCATTTTTCTGTTATTAATTTTTTCTTTTCAGTCCTTCAATCAACAACTATAAACCTAGAATCAATTTAATCTTTCGATCTGATTAATTCTAAATCTTAATAATTCAAACAGGAATTTAAAACCATGCAATTCAATGTTAATCAATTAAACATGCATTTGATTGATATTCGTTGCCCTAGAACACGCTAGGGTTTCTAGCCACACATCGCACATAGAAAACCAAAAACAAACATATTATTAAAGTGCATAAAAATAACTTACAAGAAAATAAAGGTTCGTGCTGGAAAAATAAAGGATGTTGAATGCTTCAAAGGTCCAAAACTGAATAATATATGAAACAAGAAGAATAAAACTCGAAAATAAGGACTATTTATAGGTGTGGATGTGTATCCTTTCAAGTAGGGCTGGAAATCCAATTTGATTCGAATTTAACCAAATTTTTGCCAGATTCTCCCGCACTTCGATCGAGGTGGAATGGCGTCAATCGACGCACGTGTTCTTGCATCGACCGTCTGCGCGGTCTCACGGTTTTGTCCATAACTTTTACTCCCAAACTCTGATTGACCCGATTCTAGTTGCATTGGAAAGCTAACTCAAAGCTCTATCCATTTTCATGTGCCAATAGCCCGAATTACTTGCGTGGAAGAACCATTCACTGCTACTCTTGCACATCACTACTTTCAGAACGGTTTTCCAGTGAATTTAAGCCTAAAACCTGCAAAAACACACCATGACAAGCGTAAAACCACATGGTATAGAATCATGCATGAGATATATATATATATATATATATATATATATATATATATATATATAATCAAGAAAACTACATAAAATAGTAGAAAATAATATGGATAAGTGAGAAATTATGAACTTATCAAACCCCCCAAACTTGAACGTTTGATTGTCCTCAATCAATAGGCAAGAAAGAATCAAAAGATCAGGTAATTAGAGTGCAATGCCTCACAAAATTCATCACAATCAAGGGTCAAAAATCCACTATCTACAAGCAGTTTGAAAGAAACAGAAAATCCATTAACGCTGGAAGAACTCACGGAAGTGTTTTGCTCAACTCACAATTGTATAGGGTAAAGATGAAAGCACTCAACACATGTATGAATGAATTTCAATCCACCCCATATACCACAACTCAAGACACGAGTGAGACAATACTTTCTTATTCTCATAGGCAAGGAAAGAAAATTGTATAGGCTCAAAGTGGCTAACTAAGGAAAATTTTATGTGAATGGACATTGTTTAGGAATTTGGGCTAACAAAGATGACCTAAGATCATCTCCTAAACTTGTGCACACTATTGCAGTCTCAACACAAAAAGTAAGCAAGTTCTAGAGAAATTGAAACACACATGAGAATCTCACATCAAACGAATTAAGGCTCAAGTCTCACACACGGGTTTAAAAATTTCTTCCACAATTAACTTCAAATCAACTCAATCTGCATGGAAGTATAAGTTTCAAACTAACCCTATCATGCAGTATTCTACATTCATAGGCATCTAATCACAATCCCTATCAATTCAAACTCACCCCTCAGTCAATTCTAATCTCACAAACTCATTCAGGTTATGTCAAAGCTAAATAATTTCCCCACAAAATAGAATAAAATTTAAAAACATGCAAATGCAAAAATTAAATTACTGAAAGCAAAAAAAAAAGATAGAATATTCTTCCTTTGTCCACATCCCCCCAAACTTATTTCCAACTCAAGAGTGGGAAAAAGTTTGAGAATCAGATAAAGGGAAGGAATATACCTGGTAGTTGATCTCAGACATCAATTTTTTATCCCTGTGAGGCTTTGGAACTCGTGCGGCGTGAGTTTTGGGCGGCTGGCACTTCGCATCGACCGACGCATGGTCGCTTTGGTCAATGAAAGCCTTCTTGTTGACTCCTTCCACGGGTCGAAGTATAACACGTCGCTGGTCTCGACTTCGATCGATGCCAGGCTACGTCGATCAAAGTCGAGCAATCCTTGCTCTCTTTTTTTTATGCTCCCAACAATTGCTTTGTTTAACGTCGTAATCGACGATACCTCGGTCAAAACCAGGGAGGTTGGGTCCAGACTCTCCGACCTTTGGCATCCACCATGTACACCTTCCAATCTTTGATGATGGTGGTGAGCTCGGACTGAGGAGGCTTAGTTGATATTTTCACCCTCTCGTTCCCGCACTCCCATTCTATAGCAGCGGATTCTTTTCTTCGGACTCATAATCTTTTGTTGGGAAATTATTCCTAAAATCTCCCTTAGGATTCATTTGTAAAAGGTTTTGTTGAATCAAACCTTAGAATTTGGTCGATCATTTGCTGAACTATAGATAAGTCTAGCATATCATGTAATGTCCTGTATAGGTCATCTATTGAGTTGTAATAGACTAGCAGACATCGAAGGAAAGCGTTTGCTAGAAGACATGCGCTATTCCTAGCAGACATTGAAGGAAAGCGTTTGCTAGAAGACATGCGCTACTCCTAGCAGACATCAAAGGAAAGCGGTTGCTAGAAGACTTACGCAATTACTAGCAGATACCGAAGGACAGCGTCCGCTAGAAGACATGTGTTAGCAGAATGCTAAGGCTTTAGCATTTGCTAATAAATCCTGAAGGATGCTAGCAGAATAGAAGTCAAAGGTTTGAGTGTCAACGGAAATATTCAGCAAATCAAGATAAATAGCATAGCAGAATGTCAAAGGATGAAGCCTTACTGCCGTTCTGACAAAAAGTACACACAAAGGACGAAACTTTCCCGAAGAAGCTCGGAAAGTACAGATCGAGAACAAAAAGCGACTGAACAAGTCTTATCACTCTCGGACAAAAAGAAACGTTGTGTCTAACGGACATGGAGATTCAATATTTGAATCTCCACCTATAAAAGGAAGGTCCAAAAGAGAAAATCGACTACTACGACTACTACTACTGCTTTTCTCACTTCAGATATTCACGAACACTCAAAGCAAAAAGATTCCTTTGACAAAGTGAACAAAGAAAAAGTAGTCAGTTGAGAGCATTGTGAAAGGATATTAAAAGCTCTCAACAACCAGGAGTGTCGCTCATTGATTTACTGACACTCCATTGGAGATATTCTTGAGTGTATTCAAGAACTCTCAATCATTGGGATTCCTTTCGTTTCAGAAAGAATCTAACAGTCGAACACCTGATAAGGTTTAGACTCAGACGGGCACTTAGCCGTATTCAAGGAAAGTCAGGAAGTGACTATAAAACTTCCAAATCAGGCAAGGCAGGAGTTTCGAAGGTGTGCCCTTGACCCAGCCGAACCAACATCTGAGGAGTCCAGATTATCGGAGGATAGCAGTCAAGTAGCCAGGCCGAAAGCTCACTGCCTACTTAACTGTAAAAGGCAAATCCTTGTAATCTGTATACTTACTTAGTGAATTCTTAGCGTATCGGCTAAGGAGTGGACGTAGATCTTGTTGGATCGAACCACTTTAAATCATGTGTTCTTTTACTGTTTTATTACACACGTGATTTGAAACCTAGCAATCATATTGCTAGTGTATAACTGTGAAGAAACTTAACCCATTTCTGAGCTTAACTAATATTTAAAAGAGAAGACATAAAGTGTAAGTGACGACTATTTATTCCGCTGCATTTCGTGTTTCTGTTTAAACACGACGACTCTGATATTTTAGGACCAACAAGTGGTATCAGAGCAGGAGGTTGAAAAACCGACTGCTTCTGAGTCGCTTAAGACCAGATCTACATTTTCCTTGCACTTTTATCTGCTTCTCTGTGTTTTGCCTATCTAGCTCAGGAGACAAGATGTTGACTCATCATGCACTCGGGAAGTACTCCAAGGAGAACTTCAAGTCTTGGAAGAAGTTGGCTCTCATAAATCTGCAAAGCATCCATCCTGAGATGGAGGACGTTTTGACTAAAGGTCCAATAAAGATTATGAAACCTAACATTTTTGTAGGTGCTCCTGCTGCTGGTGAAGAACCAAGACCATCTAACCGCTCAGTAGAGCGAAAAATTAGAACTTGTTTTAAATGTGGTTCCCCAGATCATTTGAAGCATGACTGCCCGAAGGTCAGCAGAGAGGAAAGAGAACGCCTGAAGCAAAGATTTGAAAGACGCGCTGCTAAAGTAGTGACCAAGGCGTTGCTGACCAGGACAGAGACAGCTGATATCCCTGAAAATGACTAGGAGTTCTACTATTCCTCAGAAGAAGAAGATAGCGAGGAAGCATTGTTCGTGCTGATGGCAAACATCGTTGAAGATCGGTTTGCTGACGCAGACAATGATGCTGAGCAAAACAATGAATCAGCTCTCGCTGCTGAGGAGAGTGAGGTATTATCTACAAACCCAACCAGCATTCCTATCATAGATGAATCGGAGGAAACATTTTTCGATTCTGAGGAAGATTACTTGACAAAATTGTCAAATGAGTTTTCAAAAATGTATGAGATCAAAAGCGAAATCATAGGTGAAAATCTCTCACTTCAACGAAATATTCAATCCCTAACCGAGGAAGTTGAGAAACTGAGGTTAGAAGGTGAGAAATTCTTGAAATTAAAAGAAGATTTCTCTCAACTAACTGACAAATGTCAAACTCTAGAGAAAGAAAATCTTGCTTTGAAAAATTATTCACGAGAGGACTGCATTTGCATGTACGCATCCAGCAAGGCTGCTCTTGATGCCCTTGTCAGCCAACAAAGACATCATAAGGATAAGTCTGGGCTTGGATACGAATCCTCGAAAAAGATATCAAAATCCTATGATGATTCTTCTAAGAAGAATCAAATCGTGTTTGTATCTCCTAAAATTATTTCTGCTGAAAAAGGAAAAGGAGTCGTCGTTGCTGAATCATCCAGTGCCACGCCAATCGCTAAGCAAAAGAATGGACGATCACAGAATACGCATAACGGATCTCCGCAGAAGGTCTGTACAGAGACTGCTAGGTATTCGTCTGCTAGATCTCAGTAGAGGACTAAGTCAGAATCTGCTAAACATACAACTCGTGGACCTCAGCAGAGGAATCATAAGTTGAATGCTGTGCATGAATCGACTATACCTCAGCAGAGGAATAACAGAGCGAATGCTAAGCATGTGTCGGTCAGACCTCAGCAGAATCCAAGAGCATACACTAAATCGTATTCTACACGACCTGGGTATGCTGAACGTTATGTTCCAAACGCAAGGACAGCTAAACCTACCTTTTAGCAAAGAAGGCCATATTTTTACAATGCTGTAAAACCAACATTTCAGGAAAATACTTCACATAGGAGGAACACCTATGTAGGTCCTGAGCCCAATTCATATATTATTTCAAGGGCAAGGAAGGCCAAGTACACCACTGCACATAGTTATAAACATGTCAAACATGTTATGCCAAAGGGTAAAGAAACGGTAAACATTGAGTTCAAGAAGAAAATCTTGAAAATCACTAAAATGTGGGTACCAAAGGGAACCATGGTCAATGCTAATCCTGCAGAACACGATGATAAACGGGGACCTAAAACTACCTGATTTAATTGCAGGAACAGGACTCAACAATAGAAGGAACTTGCATATCCATTGAGTGGGTCCTGGATAGCGGCTGCTCCGCCCATATGATCGGGAACGAAGGATTATTCTCAGACTTGAGAAGACTGTTCAACGGTCCCAAGGTCAAGTTCGGAGACAACAGTGAGGGAGAAGTCATTGGAAGAGGGTGCATTGAACGGAACGGTTTAAGAATCATCAATGTGGCACTCGTCTCCAACTTAAAGCATAATCTACTCAGCATAAGCCAATTGTGTGAAAATGGGTACATCGTATCTTTTAAAAATACTGGTTGTACCATTGCTGATTCTATTTCAGGAGAAGTAAAACTAAGAGACATCCGCAAGGGTGGTCTATATATTGTTGATTGGCAAAGTGGTCAACAACACTCCTGTTTTCTAGCTTTAAACAAGGAAGAAACAACATGGCTATGGCACAAGAGGTTCAATCATTTGAATTTCAAAACTATTAACTACCTCGCCAAAAACAAGCTTGTTGTAGGTCTGCCCAATGAGACTTTCCGCAAGGAAGGGATATGCAAAGCTTGTCAACAAGGGAAACAGACCAAATCATCCTTCAAGACAAATCCAGAAAAATAGACATCTCAAAGGATCCTAGAATTACTTCATATGGATCTCTTCGGTCCGGTCACTCCACCCACTGTAAGTAAACACTTATATACACTTGTGGTGGTTAATGACTTTTCCAGGTACACATGGGTACGTCTTCTAAAAACCAAGGATGAGGTGAAACTTGTCCTACCGGAGCTGATTCTCAAGGAGGAGAATAGTAAAGAAGTTACTGTAAAGAGAATTCGCTCTGACAATGGAACAGAGTTTTGTAATGGAGTGCTGATGGATTTTTGTGCTGAAGCTGGAATATCACACGAAACATCCACAGCTAGGACTCCTCAGCAGAATGGTCTAGTAGAAAGGAGGAATTGGATGTTGAAGGAAGCCGTTCGCTCGATGCTAGCAGATTCTAAACTTCCTGCTAAGTACTGGGGGGAAGCAGTTATGACGGCTTGTTATACACAGAATAGGAGTGCTATCACGAGTAGATTCAACAAGACTCCCTACGAAGTGTACAACGGTCGTAAGCCCTCTATAACTCATCTCCGTGCATTTGGTTCTACATGTTATATTCACAATAATGGAAAGTCTAAACTCAATACTTTCTCAACTAAGTCAGATGAGGGTGTACTTCTTGGTTATGGACACTCCACTCACAAAGGTTATAGGGTATTGAACAAGACTACCGGTATTGTGGAAGTAACATGCAATGTTATTTATGATGAGTCTACCTTAGTGCGCAGAGAAAACAAGAGAAAAGAGGATAACAATCATGAGACTAATGATGTCAATGATCAAACATTTTTGAATTCTTTCGAGAATATGCATATTGATCCGACTAAGTCTATGTGTGACTGTAATCCGAACCAGACGCACTCAGCAGGGGACCAAACTGCTGACCAGGCCAGTGATGCTAATGATCATGCTGAGGCCACACCTACAAACACCTTAATTGAAGCAGTCATTCTAGAGGCGCTTGATGATGATGAAGAGGAGACTGCTAAGGATACTCCTTTTTGGGGAAGGCACAGCCACTCATGAAGATCTTGGCAGAGGCGCTGCTGAGATTCCAGTTGCTGAAAGAGTTGCTGAAGAGACTCACGTACCAGGAAATCCCGCAGCAGTTATCACGGTTGAAGCCAATCCAGTTGCTGAGCACCAGGAGGGTGCTATGGAGAATAATGTACAAGACGATGATCTCGCAGGGGAAGGAAATGTGGTCAGACCAATCAGACCAACATGGTTGCGCGCCCATCCTCTTGAAGATATCATTGGAGATGTCAGTGATCCTATAATGACGAGACAAGGAAACGCTATGCTAGCTTGCTATATATCCAGCGAAGAACCCAAAAAGATTGAAGAAGCCCTGATGGATCCGGATTGGGTGAATGCAATGCATGAAGAACTCGCAGAATTCACACGGAACAATGTGTGGGAGCTGGTAGACAGACCTGAACATCAAAGTGTTATAGGCACAAAATGGGTGTTCAAAAACAAAAAAGATGAATCTGGCTCAGTTGTCAGAAATAAGGCGAGACTCGTAGCTAAAGGATACAGGCAATGCGAAGGAATAGATTATGACGAAACATTTGCTCCTGTAGCAAGGCTGGAGGCCATTTGCTTATTTCTTGCGTACGCTGCTCATCATGAGTTCGGTGTAATGCAAATGGATGTAAAGAGTGCCTTTTTAAATGGCAAACTGAAGGAAGAAGTCTATGTCGAGCAACCTCCAGGGTTCGAGCATGGTAATCAAGTGTACAGACTCAAGAAGGCTCTCTATGGATTGAAACAAGCACCAAGGGCTTGGTATGGAACTCTATCCAAATTTTTGTTGAAGAACGGTTTTCAGAAAGGGAGGATTGATCAGACTCTCTTTCGCATCGAAGATGAAGGAGATATTTTGCTGGTACAAATATACGTTGATGACATTATCTTTGGCTCTAGGAATCAAGGATTATGTGACAAGTTTTCAGAGCTCATGACCAGCAACTTCCAGATGAGTATGATGGGAAAGATGTCATACTTTCTCGGATTACAAGTTCAACAATCCAGAGAAGGAATTTTCATTCACCAGAAGAAGCACACTCGCGATTTAATTGGGAAATATTGTCCAGAAAAGACTAAGAGTCTAAGAATTCTGATAAGTACGACGTGCATAGCCGCACTTGAGAAAGAAGGAGACGCTGTGAATCCTACTCTTTACAGAGGAATTATAGGCTCACTTCTGTATCTCACCACCAGCAGACCTGACATATCCTACGCAGTCGGATTGTGTGCTAGATATCAGGCAAATCCTAAGAAGACACATCTAGACACTGCTAAGCGGATTGTACGCTACCTGAAGTGCACAGAAGGTCTTGGAATTTGGTATCCAAGAGAAGATAGTCTTGCTCTGAGTGGATATTCGGATTCTGATTTTGGAGGATGCAAGATTGATAGGAAGAGCACCAGTGGTACGTGTCAATTTCTGGGACACAAACTCATTAGCTGGTTCAGCAAAAAGCAGCATTCTGTTGCTACCTCCACCACTGATGCAGAGTATGTGGCGGCTGCTAGCTGTTGTTCGCAAATTCTATGGATAAGGCAACAATTGCAAGACTACGGGATTTCTCCCGAATGTGTGCCTATTTACTGCGACAACAATAGTGCCATGTGCATTACAAAGAATCCTGTCCATCATTCCAGGACAAAGCACATTGATATTCGACACCCCTTCATTAGAGATCATCAGGAGAAGAAGGATATCGATGTTCGGTACATATGCACTGAAGATCAGATAGCAGACATATTTACGAAGCCGCTAGCCGAATTCAGATTCAAGGAACTATGTATCAAATTAGGTCTTATGGAGCTGGATGGAACTTTGGATGAATGAAATGTTACTTTCATTCTTTCTGGATTTCTTATTTTTCTTAAAAGACGCTATGCATATTACTGTTGGTGATTTCAAGGAGAAGTTGCTGAGCAGACGTGTTCACATAAACAGTAGCAGTTGTTATACGGATAGCACATCATTATGAAAGGAAAATGCTGATTCATTAATATTTAGCATTGATACAGGCTACATTCCAAAACAACGAAAAGATATTACAATCTACTTGATTGATGGATAAAAGTCAGATTCAAGATGGCGAGAAGGTCCTTCTGCTAGCTCTGGAAAGGTTTGCTCCATTAACCAGCTTAGCTGCATGCCGTAAAGCAAGGGAGCGGCTGGATATAGGCGAACACAATCACGGACGTCTTTGAACACGAGGCCTGCCCAATCTGCCTCAACAAGTTCCGCGTCCATGGCTAGCATGACCTGCCAGATTTCTTTTGTAAGACAGAAGTCATTGGGATCTCCACCCAAGATCATGTTATTGGCAACATGAAATAGCTCACGATATGAGCATTTAAGACCAGTTGCCGCTGGAGTTGGTGTGAAACTAAACCATGGAGAGAGACGTCATTTTCTCCATGCCGTCCACTCTGACGCTGGCTCCATGGATCGATAAGCCATCACTGATATAGGACCCCCGGGAAGCCCAAAGTCACAAGCAAAGGAATCTCGTGACCATCGTATCAATATTCCTCGGAAGGCTCCATAGATTGCATCCTTTTCAGTCTTGCAATCTTTGAGGAACTCACGGAGAAGATCCTTATGAAAATGCTTGGGAGCATTTGTCACAAATTGCTTGAGCCCTGCCCCATTGATCTTAGCCATGACCTTGTCTTCTACGGAAGGTCGTCCTGATAATAGAGACGAAGGGCCGCTTCGTCAAGTATTTGGTTTCGTGAGATATCAAGGATATTGCTAGGAGATCTCATGATTTCAAAGGATTTTCTTAAAGAAAGAGGAAGTTGTGGTGATATTCATAAGTATCCCAAGGAGTCTCTTTTATAGACGAGAAAATCTTCTCGCAATTATGATTTCGTGAAGAACTTTAAAGGACGTGATGATTCACCTTCTGAAATCTGAATAGTCACAAGAAGATAGAACAGCGTGATGACGTGGGAAATCTAATCAAATCAATAGTGACGATTGGCAGTCAGTTCGACGTTTGGCTCGAGGAGATTATCATCATTGATTCGATACGTCGACACAATTAAAAAAAAACTATCATTTCTTTGCCACATCATACACAAGGAAAGGAAATAATAATTGAAGGGGGAGAGAGAATAGATTCAACAACAACATATTTTCTATTCTAAGGAGAACGAGGTTTGAACGGGAAGAAGTCCATGTACAGGAGGTTCGATCGTCCTTTTGCTATCCGAGGAAAGCTTTGCTCCAGAAGCCAACTGAGTTGCATTCCATTCAGCAAAGGCACAGAAGGGTAAAATTGGACACAGTCCTGAACACTGTCGAAGATGTATTTCGCCCAATCGACTTCGACCTCATCATCAATGGCTATCATGGTCTGGCATGTCTCTTTTGAGAAGGAATGATCATCAAGATCTTCTCCCAACAACATATTGTGGACAACGCGGAAGATCACCCAGTAAGGAGTCTGTAGATCGTATGCTGAAACAGAAAGGGAAAATTCTGACAAAGGCGATCTTCTCCATTTCTGCCACGATGACCATTCTGGGGCTACTTCCGTCAAATGATAGTTCAACACTGACCCAGGACCTCTGGGAAGGCCGAATTGTCGAGAAAAGAAGTCTGGTGACCAACAGACTAGCTTGCCACAGAAGGAACCATGAATGATTCCTTCCTCCTCAGAGCAGCTCTCAATAAATTCTCGGAGAATGTCACCATGGAATAACCGTGGGGTGGCCGTGACAAATTGAGTCAATCCACTTCGGTTGAGTTTTGACATAACAGTCTCCGCCACGATGCAGTCATTATCATACAGAGAATACAAGCCAGACTCATGGAGAATCTGGTTACGACGCACTTCCAGAGATTGTCCCGGCGAATCCATTTTTTTTTAGAAAATTTTGGAAAGAAGCAATGACGAAGAATTCAGTCAATGGCACTAGGTTCCTCACAAGAAGGGTATTTATAAAGGGGATAATAAAAATTGATTGAAGTCATAATTGGTCATCTGCTATGTGTTTAATACACATAAAAGGCTGCGACGTTTTGTCAAATGCCACGTCAGGGCACTCAAGTGTGTCTTGGAAAAACAACCGACGGATGAAAGAACGTACGCATTCAAGGCCGTCTATTCATCTGACAGGAGTCTCCCAACTGTTAGATCTCGCATCTAGAATTTGGAAAGTTTGCTAGACTTTTGAGCGTTTGGGTGTTTACTGAGCAGTCAGCAAATGGTTTGGATTTGCTAAGTTAACCTATCTGCTAGGAAGTTTGCAACATTGTAAATGGAGGTTTACTCAGCAAACTAACAAAGTTGCATTCTTGCTATATACCATTAATGCTCAGGCACGTGGATGATGTTGCATATTTTGTCAAGAGGATGAGAAATGAAAATTTCGTCATTTCAATATATTTGATCATCTACAAAAATTATTTACACGATGAGAAAGGATTACAGATAAGGTGGCAAAGGCCTAAAAGGATAAAAATCTATCTCCCGAAGGTTCGAGGGAACGAGAGTGAGATCCTGGAATCTCTGCTCTAGCAGCCAACTTAATGGCATTCCGTAGGGAAGATGAAGATGTGGGCAGTTCTGGACACTTTGTTGCACTCTTTGAAAGACGAAGGCCGCCCAGTCGACCTCCGCACGATCATCGATCGCCATCATGGTTTTCCAAATCTCGTGAGAGAAAATCATATCATCAGGATTTTCTCCAACGATCATACCGCTAACAATTTCAAAGAGAATCTTGTATTGAGTTTGCAAGCGATATGCTGAGGGAGTTGGAGAGAAGTCAAACTCAGGAGAAGCTCTCCACCTCATCCACGATGTCCATTCAGGGGCTATCTCATCACTACGATAATTCATAACAGCAATAGGACCTCTCGGCAAGCCAAACTCTGAAGCGAAGGTGTCAGCAGTCCACCTCACTAACTGGTTTCTGAAGACACCAACAATGGAGTCTCCAATAGACTCACTAGATCGGATGAAGCACCGAAGATGCTCTCTCTGGAATATATGAGGAGTAAGAGACACAAATCTGCCTAAACCGCTGGCATGAAGACGTGTCATCGTCATTACAGCTACTTGGTATTCTGCTTCATATTCTTCGTATGAACCAGAATACACAGGATTCTATGTCTGGGAACAAAGAGCGCATGGGCTGGTTCCATATTTGTTTCTGGAGAAAAAGTTTTTCTTTTTTGAGAAAATGAGAAGAGAAGGCAAAGTTCGCAAGAAGGCGTATCAAATGTATCTCAAGATCATGCTATTTATAGAGATAATTATATTTACTGTTCATCTCGGAATTCGAACGGTTGCTCTGCTGAAGATCTCATCCAGACGCGGGAGATTGCGTTGTGTAAAGAGGTGCATTTAATGTGCGCAGATGGCAGCGACGAATGAGGTCTTAACACGTCGCCAGCACTCGAGTTCTGGAGAACGTGCGTACTCGCACGATTTGACTACTTTCCCCAACCGTTGATTGCAATTGAAAAGATGAAATCTTCACCGTTGATTTCATCTCGTGTTCCGAAATCTCCTATACATTAGATTGATTTCAAATCTCTATCATTTTCTTTGAAACCCTTCGCCTCTCTTCTTCTCAAAACTCTCTCTGAAAATTCCTAAATCTCTGAATCTTCAACAATGGCGTCAAATCCCAACTCTCCAAATACTCTAAACACAGAACCCAATCACCCTGAATCACCTCAAGCCTTGAACCCAGAGATTTCAGTTCATCATCCCCACTGCAACCACCCACCTTCATTTACCCACAGATTGCCGGTACCCCACTGCATGCCCGACATGCACCTGAGTTCACTGGCATAGAAAAGAAAGAATATCGATGAATCCATCCCCTATAGCAAACTTGTCTTTTTGGCCCGGAAGGAGTTATCAGGCCATACAAGGGAGCAAAGGCGTCTGGCGCAAATTATGAAGGACGGAATTCTATATATGCCTCTCGCCACCAAACATATTCCAAAGTGGATCTTGGATCTACTTGACTCCGAACTGTTGGTAAAATATCTCTCCGCTGAACCTGTTCGATTTCATCCTCATATGGTTTCAGAATTCTATGCTAGGGCAGTTATGAGCACTGATCAAAAATCCTTCAAAACTAGCATTTATGGAAATATTGTGGAGGTTAGTGCTGATTTACTATCTAGAATGTTTGGTCTTCGAAATTATGGACCCAAGATATATCAATACAAGATGAATGACCTTGCCGAAATGGAGAGATGGTGGAATCTTTGGAAGAAACCAGGGGAATTGAAAGCCAAGAAAGGACAGGCGATTGTTTTCAAGGTTGCTACTCCAATCAATACTCTGTCTGATGAGTACAAGCTTCTAGCGGAGATAGTAATCAAAATGCTTCAATGTGATGCTGGTTCGTACTCCGAACTATCTCGTCAAACATGAATTTTGGGCTGAAGATTAGTAAATACTTAGAGATGTTATTCACCAATACGAGAGTTGATCGTGGTGAAAGTCTACTTCCTACAGACTACATCCCTGCAACACGGAAGGAGCCCAAGCCTGTGAGTAGTCGACACCCTCGGAAGTTGACAGGGAAGTCTAATGTGGACAAAGACAAACCCACATCTCCTGAAGAGCCTGATGCTTCTACATTAGCTCCTCAAATCTTACAGTCTGCCATTCCCATGTCTGCTGAAGAGATTGCTCTTTTAAAGACAAACGTTGAGACAGACCACTGCTTCAAAAATCTCGAGGAGATTGAGAAATTGGGAAACTTACCTGTTGATCAAATCAATGAGATAATGTCTGCAAAGGAAGCTGAACAACTTCCACCTACTATTGGGGTTATAGCTATACCAATTCCAATGAAGAAGAGAACCAAAGTCACCTCTCCTGCACCGAAAGCAAAGAAGAAGACCAGGAGAAAGTTGGAGCTACTCTCTGATAAGGAAGAATTAGCAAAGGCTGAAGAAGAAAAGACGAATGCTGAAGCCACTGCTAAAGAAGCTGCTAACATTGTGGCAGAGAAAGTTTCTGCTCAAGACACAACAGAGGACCCTGCTGAAAGTGATCCGGAATACATTCCAAGATCTTCCAGAACCAAAGAAGAGCGTCCTCAGGGAGGAAGAAAAACTAAGAGACAACGCTTGGCTGAACTTAAAGAGCGTGAGAAGAAAGAATACATGAAATTCATTACTGAAATGACGTTCGAAGGAAGAGACAGGAATTATGAACGAGTCAAGTCAGCCGCTGAAGAATTTAAGGCTCAGAAGAAAGCCGCTCAACAGGCACTAATGGAAGAACAAGCTGCCAAGAAAGGGAAAGGCATTGTAGACGAAAGAATCTCTGTTACCATTCCCCCAGTCAGCAGTGAAGGAGCTATCATATCCTCACAAGATGCTATGTCAAATGAAGAGCTTGACAAGGCAATTCACAAAGGGAGATTCAATGAAGTACAGTCAATTGTGGCCCTCGACGGTAGTTCAGATGAGGAAACTTCTTTTCCAGATTTTTCCAGGAGATTACCAGGAAACCCAGAAGCAGGACCTTCTGGAATTGAAGAAAAGGGAAGTAATGACCGAAATGAATCTGCTGAGTAGATTGAACACATGACTACTGTTGAAGAATCATCTACCAGATGTAAGGATGTGATTCCTGATGAAATATCTCACACAGAAGACAAAGAGTCCACAGGCATATATGATGCTAAAACTCTGACGTTGATTTCATCAAAAGGCGTAGATCCACTTCGATTATCAGTCACGAGAAGTAAAGCAAATCCTAAATTTGATTTGCTAGGTCAGGAAATTGATAAATTCGTGTCCCTGATGGTTGAGGAAGACATAAATGGCGTATTTGCTGGCGTATTGAAAGAAGATACTCCTGAAGGGAAGATATTGGGGGAAGAGTTCAGGCGATGGAAGAAGTATGACTACATCTCTCACGAACTTGGTATGGAAGAAAGAGAGATTATGATGGCTTGGAAAGGATTGAAATTTTGGAAGCATGAAGAATTGTGGGCGAACGAATGGATGGATCAATCTCCATGCACAAAGCAGTACTCTGATAAGGCGGTCAGTGAAAGACTTTAATTAATTGAAGCTCATCGGAGAACGTCCTCTCCTCGTTCCCTGCCACAATCAACTTTCACTCCCGACGAATCATCTTTTGGACACATACAACTTTCAAAACGACAAGCCGAAGCTGCTACTACATACAAGAAATACCAAGCAGAACTCCCTATGCTCGAAGAATTATGGCATCAAGCACGGTTGGCTGAAGCACTAGAGTACAAATTTCAAACGTCCGAGATTGTCACCTATCAGGACAGAGAGGAGGAATTACAAGCCTACTTGCTAGCATTCTCTCTAGCAGAAGCACGGAAACTTGAGGAAGCTGAGAACGCTGCTGCTGAAGCAGAGTTTCAAAAAGAGATCGAAGAGGATATACATCTGCTAGTCAGCGCTGCTGCTGAAGCAGAATTTCAAAGAGGGATCGAGGAGACAATACTTTTGCTAGTCACCTCTGATCAAAGAGAAACCGCTAACACAGAAAGGACAGAGGTAGTCATGGAGGAAATCTCCACCTCCACTGCTAGGAGTCAAGCAGTCATCATTCCTACTACCTCATCCTTCCTTGCTACTCCGATTAGCACGCTACATCTTCCAACATATCTAGACTCCGTTGTTCAAATGGTCGTTCAAAGCGTGGTGTCTACTATATCTGAGAGAATGGTGATTGAAGCCACGGATATACGAAGGGAAATTGCGGAAGTCAAATCCAATGTTGATACCATGACGGCCAGGGTGGACACAGTTGAGTCCAATATTTCCTCTGTCAAGGACTCTGTACAAGAAATAAAGACAGACGTAGCAGAGCACAAACAGCGAGTGGATTCCAAGGTGAACTCTTTTTCTTCCAGACTTTTGGATGCAATCAAAGAGGGGGAAGAAAGAAGGGCTGCTGAAGCCGTTGAGAGGAAGAAAGCGAAGGAAGCCAGAGCCGCTGCAAAAGAAGAACAGAGAAGAATTCTTGAAGCTGCAAAAGAAGAACAGAGGAGAATTCATGAAGAATTTAAACGAAAAGAAGCTGAGCTCAAACAAAAAGAAACAGAAGCGAAAATCAAGATGCTCGAAGAAGAGAATGAGCGGTTGGCCAAGGATCTGGAAACAGAGGCTACTGAACGTGCATCTGCTAAGGAGCTTCTAGACAAATTCGTGGAGCTAGCCTCAAACAAATTCGATGAATTTGACAAGATGAAGAAACCTGCTCCAGACTCCTGAGTTCCTCCGTTCCTCTGGTATTTTTTTTTCTTGCTAACTCTTATTTTGTTTCCGTCTAATCATTTTTCATTTGTAATTGATATATCATATGAATGAAAATTGATCAGACAAAGACAATCTCTCATTGTCAATCTCTGATTTTCACCGTGTGTCTTAATTGAAATACACTATTTGTGTATTCAACACATCTGAAAATAATTGGATTGAAGTTGAAAAAGTAATATGTCTGCTAATTTTATTTGGGTGTTAGGATACCTAGCATATTACCTCTGCAGCATTTACTTGTGCGTTTAATCGAGAAATATTTCCCAGCACTTGTTGAGGGGGAATTTCATTTTTTTGCTTTGCTTGAACTAAGGTGGATAAACTATGTGTTAGTTTGCTAGAATAGTTTAGTATTTTGTAAACACAGACATTCTTTCTCTTAGCTTCAGCAAATGACAGTAAGCTTTGATCGCACCAAAAAGGGGGAAATTGTTGGGAAATTATTCCTAAAATCTCCCTTAGGATTCATTTGTAAAAGATTTTGTTGAATCAAACCTTAGAATTTGGTCGATCATTTGCTGAACTATAGATAAGTCTAGCATATCATGTAATGTCCTGTATAGGTCATCTATTGAGTTGTAATAGACTAGCAGACATCGAAGGAAAGCGTTTGCTAGAAGACATGCAATATTCCTAGCAGACATCGAAGGAAAGCGTTTGCTAGAAGACATGCGCTATTCCTAGCAGACATCAAAGGAAAGCGGTTGCTAGAAGACATACGCAATTACTAGCAGATACCGAAGGACAGCGTCCGCTAGAAGACATGTGTTAGCAGAATGCAAAGGCTTTAGCATTTGCTAATAAATCCTGAAGGATGCTAGCAGAATA
>JAPKLW010002056.1:38122-61275 GCA_026898455.1 Plectranthus barbatus
AAGGCTTTAGCATTTGCTAATAAATCCTGAAGGATGCTAGCAGAATAGAAGTCAAAGGTTTGAGTGTCAACGGAAATATTCAGCAAATCAAGATAAATAGCATAGCAGAATGTCAAAGGATGAAGCCTTACTGCCGTTCTGACAAAAAGTACACACAAAGGACGAAACTTTCCCGAAGAAGCTCGGAAAGTACAGATCGAGAACAAAAAGCGACTGAACAAGTCTTATCACTCTCGGACAAAAAGAAACGTTGTGTCTAACGGACATGGAGATTCAATATTTGAATCTCCACCTATAAAAGGAAGGTCCAAAAGAGAAAATCGACTACTACGACTACTACTACTGCTTTTCTCACTTCAGATATTCACGAACACTCAAAGCAAAAAGATTCATTTGACAAAGTGAACAAAGAAAAAGTAGTCAGTTGAGAGCATTGTGAAAGGATATTAAAAGCTCTCAACAACCAGGAGTGTCGCTCATTGATTTACTGACACTCCATTGGAGATATTCTTGAGTGTATTCAAGAACTCTCAATCATTGGGATTCCTTTCGTTTCAGAAAGAATCTAACAGTCGAACACCTGATAAGGTTTAGACTCAGACGGGCACTTAGCCGTATTCAAGGAAAGTCAGGAAGTGACTATAAAACTTCCAAATCAGGCAAGGCAGGAGTTTCGAAGGTGTGCCCTTGACCCAGCCGAACCAACATCTGAGGAGTCCAGATTATCGGAGGATAGCTGTCAAGTAGCCAGGCCGAAAGCTCACTGCCTACTTAACTGTAAAAGGCGAATCCTTGTAATCTGTATACTTACTTAGTGAATTCTAAGCGTATCGGCTAAGGAGTGGACGTAGATCTTGTTGGATCGAACCACTTTAAATCATGTGTTCTTTTACTGTTTTATTACACACGTGATTTGAAACCTAGCAATCATATTGCTAGTGTATAACTGTGAAGAAACTTAACCCATTTCTGAGCTTAACTAATATTTAAAAGAGAAGACATAAAGTGTAAGTGACGACTATTTATTCCGCTGCATTTCGTGTTTCTGTTTAAACACGACGACTCTGATATTTAAGGACCAACATCTTCAGTGGTGGTGATCCAGCTGCACTCCGCCTTCTCTTGCTTTTATCGATCACAAAGGTGATCATTTCCTCGTTCGACCGGAGTGTGATCTCACCGCCTCAGCAGTCAATGAGCAGTGCTAGTATAGAGAAATTCACGCCCCAAGATCATGGGCATGTTCTTGTCCTCCTTCATGTCGTGCACCACGAAGTCTGCTGGGAAGATCAGATGGCCCACTCGAATGAGCACATCTTCCCGAATTCCCTTTGGGCGGGATACAGTCCGATCCGCCATCTGCAGCGCAATAGTAGTGAGCCTCATCTCTCTAATGTTGAGGCGCTTGTAAATAGAGTACGACATCAGATTGATACTGGCCCGAGTATCGCACAATACTCTCTCAAATGTATGTCCTCCAATCTCGACCAGGATAGAGAAACATCCAGAGTTGCTTCTCTTGACGGGCACCAGCTTTTGCAGCAGCAGGCTTCATTGCTCGTGGATCTTCACAGTCTCATTCTCCACTAACTGTTTCTTCCCACTCATCAGTTTCCGGAGGTATACTTCATGTACCCCAGGATTTCCTTCAGCGCCTCGATCAGCAGAATATTTATGCTGACCTTCCTCAAGTTCTCCACAAATCTGGCAAACTTGGAGTCCTTCTTTTGCTTCTCGAACCTCTGAGGGAATTGCATAGGCGGGATAAGATCTTTAGTTTTCGCTGGAATTTTGCCCGAGGTGGGCCTCAACTTCGACCGACACAGGGGCGCCTCGGTCGATGTCAATTTTCGTGCACTATGATCGACGCCAGCTGTGTCGATCAAAATTAAGCCTTCGTCGTTGCTCGATTCTTCTCTATTCTCCTTAACTTTGATCGATGTGGAATGTGTGTCGATCAGAGTTGAGCCTCCAATGGCGCAATATTGCACCTCTTCAGCTTCAGACTCGTCCCTAATCAGCTCAGGACCTTTGTAACTCGTCCCGGATCTCAGTGTAATAACTTTGTAGTCTTTTTGAACCATTGGGTTCACCTCAGTCGTGCTTGGCAACTGGCCTTGCTTGTGGTGAGCCCCAATAGTGTTGGTGATTTGACTGACCTGTGTTTCAACCATTTGCAGGTGTTTTCCCATCTGATTCACCTTAGTATGCAGTCCGATTACCTCTTGCTCCAGTTTTCCAACCCGATGGTCAAAGGCCTTGATATATTTGGCCAAAATCTCATCCAGTCTATCTTTCTTCTTTTCCACCACTTCTCCATTCTGAACTTCAAATCCCGGTGGTGGTAGCTCGGCTGCCTCGGGGTGAGAGTAAGAGAAACCATGGTGTTTCCTCGGTGGATATTGATATCCCCATTCCTTTGCTGGTGCTGTAGGGGTATCCCCCTCTATTCAGATAGCTCACCTCCGCAGGAGCTTTGGGTTGCACCTGTGTAACCGCAGCAGTAGAAACCCCCGCAGCAAACTTATTCAGATCCTCTCTAAGCTTCTCCACTTCAGTTTTGAGAGGATCTTCAGCCTCAATTTTCTCCACAGCTTGATCAAAGGTCTTCTCGGGTTTGCCCACTTTTGATTGTGCAGTGCCATTTTCTTGAAAAGCTTCAGTGCTTTCTCCAGAGACTTTCTCATGATGGATCCCCCAGTTGCATTATCCACGGACTCTTGAGTCCTTTCATTCATGCCCCGGTAGAAAATATGAGCTTATTCTTCCGTATCAAGTCCATGGCTGGGACAGCTCCTGAGTAGTTTATTGAACCTGCTCCCGGCTTCAAATAGAGACTCATCCACCCTCTGATGGAATTGTAGAATGTCCATCTTCCTCTGAATGATGACAGAGGGTGCGAAGAAATTTGAGAGGAACTCAGCTCGCAAGTCCTCCCAAGTTCGGATCTTGCTGCTGTCTAGTTCGGTCAGCCAAGCTCAGGCTTGATCCCTTAATGAGAATGGGAACAGCCTCAGTCGGATCACATCATGTCCGACATTGTTTTGCTTGATGGTGTCGCACACCTCCACGAATATCCTGAGATGTGTGTATGGGTCCTCCGTGGCTCTGCCTCCAAACTGGTTCTGCTGAACCATCTGAATCAGCCCAATTTTGAGTTCAAAATTATTGGCGTTGATGCCAATAATGAATCCCTCACTGCTGGGCTGCGGCTTGTATTTCCTCCCCATTGCGTTCGGATCCTCATCATCCGAATCATCCAAACGTTGTCTCTCTCTCTCTTTCTTGCCTTCTTCATGCAGCCTCTCTTTCAAACTCTCTTTCAGTTGTGAGTTGATGAATTGTCGCTTGCATCTGGTGCATCTCCCGAATGAGGGTCGAGGTATCCCCCGCTGTAAGCTATCCATCACTGTCCTCTAATGGGGGCATAGTCGGGTCAACCTCCTGTGGGTTTCAATTGTCCAAAGGATCCATCTTTTTAGTGTGTATCTTCTTCCGACAAGATGTTTCATTCTCTGGGTTGAAGGATTCAAGCGGTTTCCCTTGAGACCTAGTCTTCATGCACCACCTGAAAGAGAAAATAGTGAAAAATCAGCTCGGCGTTGACCGACACGGGTGGGTGTCGATCAACGCTCGGAAGGTCTCGACGTCGATCGACGAGGGCAAGCATCGATCAAGGACGAGGTAAAAAACACACACGTACATGAAATTAAAAATACAACCTCAATCCAGTTAATCCTAGATTAAACTAGTAACAAAATAATATCTAACAACTCCCCGGCAACGGCGCCAATTTGATCACTGTAAAATTCTACAGATTAATTGCAGAATAGTGGCAAATAAATTTATAATAGTACCCTAAGGTTGTCGAACTCAGAGGAATTGTGTAACGAAATTATCTCATGTACTAGCCATGATCCTAGATTCTATTGTTTGAGTAAACAGAAAATCAGGAGTTTTGAGTTTATAAAGTAAAGATAGCAATGCGGAAAATTAAAGAGTTTGGGAAATCAAATATAAGGGACACAGACTCTAGAGCGAACTATAAATCAAAATACATATCAATTAATTAACTTGCATTGGTGGGAAATCATAATATTCTATAGTTTCTTGGTCAGACAATTATAGTCTAGGTTACTAGTATGTGAATGTATATGCTTTGTCGGCCTCAATAACACAGTACTAATCAACCTTTTATAATTCCTCAGATTAACCCTACAATACTATCTTCCCCTAGGACAGATATTCTAATTGTATTCAAATTCATTTTCCAGTTATTAATTTTCTCTTTTCAGCCCTTCAATTAACAACTATAAACCTAGAATCAATTTTATCTTCGATTTGATTAATTCTAAATCCTAATAATTCAAACAGGAATTTAAAACCAAACAATTCTATGTTAATCAATTAAACATGCATTTGATTGATATTCGTTGCCCTAGAACCGCTAGGGTTTCTAGCCACACATCGCAGATAGAAAAACAAAAACAAACATATTATTAAAGTGCATAAAAATAACTTACAAGAAAATAAAGGTTCGTGCTGGAAAAATAAAGGATGTTGAATGCTTCAAAGGTCCAAAACTTAATAATATATGAAACATGATGAATAAAACTCGAAAATAAGGACTATTTATAGGTGTGGATGTGTATCCTATCAAGTCTAGGGCTGGCAATCAAATTTGATCCGAATTTAATCAAATTTTGCAAGATTTTCCCGCACTACGATCGAGGTGGAATGGCGTCAATCGACGCGCGTGTTCTTGCATCGACCCGTCCGCGCGGTCTCACGGTTTTAGCCATAACTTTCACTCCCGAACTCCGATTGACCCTATTCCAGTTGCGTTGGAAAGCCAACTCGATGCTCTATCCATTTTCATGCGCCAATAGCCCTAATTCCTTGTGTGGAAGAATACTTTACTGCTACTCTTGCACATCACTGCTTTCGGAACGGTTTTCCAGTGAATTTAAGCGTAAAACCGGCAAAAACACACCATGACAAGTGTAACACGACATAGTATAGACTCATGCATGAAATATATATATAAACTCAAGAAAACTACATAAAATAGTAGAAAATAATATAGATAAGTGCGTAAAATTATGAACTTATCACGGTCCAATGCACCTGTCCAGTGTTACACTGATATCTTGCTACCATGCCTACGGCGAAGCAGATATCTGGCCTCGCATAGCATTGCATACATGAGACTCCCCATGGCTGATGCATACGGCTTGTTGCTCATCTCATCTTTCTCCTTTTGTGTCACTAGACACTTATCCTTGGAACGATGTACGCCATGTCTGAAGGGTAACAAACATTTCTTAGCTGTTTGCATGCTGAAACAGGTAATCACAGTAGACACATATGAAGCTTAAGACAAGGCCAGCATCCTTTTCTTGCGCTCCCGTAAGACTTTCACCCCTACGATGTATCCTGCCTCCCCAAGGTCCTTCATATGAAACTGTTCGGATAACCACCCCTTTATGCCCTACAATACTTCCACATTGTCGCCAATTAGGAGAATATCATCTACATAAAGTGCAAGGAACACCACGCTTTCGCTGACACATAGACAGTCCACGCAACTCTCGTTTGAACATTGTGAAAATCCATAGGATTTAATCACTTCATTAAAACATTGATTCCATGACCGTGAAGCTTGCTTGAGTCCATACAGCGACTTTTTGAGCTTCCAGACCAAATGTTCTTCGACCTTCTTCCATATGTGCTGCTATGGGTAGGAGTATTCGAATGGACTTAAGTATGGCTACCGGTGATAAGGTCTCGTCATAGTCTACACCTTCTTCCGGACTATAACCCTTCGCCACCAACCTTGCTTTGAAAGCTGTAATTTCACCATTCGCTCCTCTCTTTCTTTTATATACCCATTTGCACCCTATGGCTCGATAACTATCTGGCAAATCTATTTTTTGGTATACATCCAAAGTTGTTATGGATTCTATCTCCGAATCTATGGAGGTCAGCCATTTGTCCACATCTTTATCAGATACTGCCTCGTCATACGTCCAGGGGTCGGTATCATCAAGTCCACTTTCTTGGATCAAGTCAGAGGACTCTCCCATGAACATGTACCTTTTCGGTGATAAATAACCTTCCCACTACAACGAGGCATGTGAGCCGTGTCAGTAGTTAGCAAGGTACTTGTTGGTCCCATACCTTGCATTGATGGCAGTGGAGAATAATTTCACTCTTGGATCTGTGGTTTTTTACATATTCGTCCTCCAAGAATCTTGCGTTGGTACTGACAACCACTTTCTGATTCTCGGAACAATAAAAGTAACCACCTTTTGTTTGTCTGGGATATCCTACAAACAGCATCAGCTTACACCTATTTTCTAACTTATCAGGTTCCTTTGTCAGCACATATGCTGGACAACCCCAAACCCTCATTCTGGTTAAACTTGGCTTTCACCCATACTAGAGTTCCAGAGGCGTTTTAGGAACTGATTTAGAATGCACCAGGTTAAGCAAATAGGCCGCTGTCTCCAAGGCATATCCCCAAAACGAAATTTGCAAGCTTGCATAGCTCATCATGGACCTAACCATTTCCAAAAGAGTCATAATTCTGCTTTCCGCTACACCATTTTGTTGAGGGGTTTCTGGTGCAGTCCATTGGGACATAATCCCATTATCTCATAGATACTGCAAGAACTCACTGAAGGAACACGCCGGTGAAGGCGGTTCGTCCCTACGATCGATGTTGGATACAAAACGTACACATACATCGTTTAATAATATTAAATCGAGAAGATCAATGATTACCTTAACAAGTCTACAAATCTGGAGATTGATTCCCCTGGAGATCTTCTAGCTTGTGTCCCGCAAACCACGATCGGATGTCGGGTGGACATCAATCCTCCGATTCATTAGATGTCAAGTAAATCCGGATCTACAGTGTTTGAGAGAACTAAACCCTAGCCATCGTTCAACACATGAACATATGGAATGACCATTAGAGTTTTTCTCTCAACCATAAGATCCTATTTAAAGGCAGCTTCTAGGGTTTCTAGTTGGGCCAGGCCAGGGATCTCTAGAAGGTATAAGATTGGGCCTCCCATAAGTCCAAACACATATATTCAGCCCAGAATATAATTTGAACTTATAACATCAATTCATTCCACTAGAGAATTAATGTTGCAATCGTCATCCTATCCCGATGTGAATCAGGGCTTCTAATTGACTTAATTAATTCCCCGTGTTTAAGACAATGCACATCCATTAATTAATTAAAAGTTCTGGCAGCATTAATTAATTAATATCTTAATTCCTTAAGTAGTACCCGCTCAACATTATTATCGTATCGGAAAAAATTCCACCTGCAAGGTTTAATACGATAAAACTTATGAGCTCCTTAAGGGGATGTTATCAACCTGGATGTCCAGGACACGGTGCTCTAATGTGACTATATAAACACATACAAATAATGTTGTTACCCAAGATACGGAGCATATTCAATCATCCTTTTGATTCTCACCCATCGTAAGTTAAAGTAACAAACAATCATTTGCATATATCTAAATATCACATCTAGGGTTAAAAATTAACAAAGTCGCTGAGACCTTTGTTCTTCATAGAGTCAGAGCAGAAGAACACGCCTCACCGTGATCCATTCAATGCGACACTACGCACTAGTATAAACTAATAACCAAGACTAGTTATCTCAAGTTTATACTACAACTTAAAATGATAGTTTATCCAGAACTATCTCAGTTGTGAATACATTTTAAATCTTATAAGGAACCCAACAATGCGATCTTCAGTGGGATGACGCACCCACCACATTGTCTACAATATATGATAAGTGGATATACACGAAATCATGAGATTGCAACAATGTGATAACGTTTGTTTCACTTATTTACAGGAGATTAAGTACATGACAAAGTCTGCTTAAAAGTTGGCTTTACAGTATACTCCAACAATCTCCCACTTATACTAAAGCTAAACTTTTAGTATACACCATGTCATTACAAATCTCCCACTTAGAATTAAAGTGTAGCTGCAATGTATCATCAACCAAGACCCTCTACGTGTTTTCTGAAGATCTAAGTTTCCAAAGTCTTTGTGAAAGGATCAACCAGGTTATACAACGACACAAATTTTCCATAGCCACGTCACCTCTCTTTACGATATCTCGTAAAATGTGGTACTGTCTCTCTATGTGTTTACTTGCAACATGGGCTCTAGGTTCTTTCGAGTTTGCTACTGCAGAAGTGTTATCACAACAAATTGTGATACACTTAGGCATACTCGTAATCATCCCCAAGTCCAACAAGAAACTTCTAATCCAGACAGCTTCTTTGGCAGCCACGTAATATGGTTGTGCCTCCCAAGGTAAACACATAACCCGAGTTTAACTTTCTCATATCTCAATTAGCTTAAAATCTGAATCTAAATAACCCAAAGGGGTCAGACTGTTTGATAGGTAAACTAGCATATAATATCGAGTTCTTTTCAGAAACTTGTGAACATATTTTACTGCAGTCTTGTGCCCCAGACCCGGGTTAGATTGATATCTTGCCACCATGCCAACTGCACAGTAGATATCATGTATAGTACAAAACATAGCTTACATAAGGCTTCCTACTGCCGAAGCATAAGAAACCTTAACTCTTTCCTCCATCTTGTCTGGCGTTTTAGGACACATGTCCTTAGACAGAGAAACTCCATGTCACAAAGGTAGAAATCCTTTCTTGGAGTTTTGTATGCTAAACAAGGCAATAACAATGTTGATGTAGGAAGCTTGGTACAAATGCAACATTCTATTATTTTGATCATGAATGATCTTAATACCAAGAATGTACATAGAATTTCCCGAATCCTTCATCTGTTACTGTTTTGATAGCCACACTTATACGTCCGACAATACCCTCAAGTTGTTGCCAATAAGAAAATATCGTCTATGTACAGTACTAAGAATACCACCACGTTTCTAATGCTCATTTTGTACACACAACTTTCATCTTGATATTTTTCAAATCTAAGGATTTGATTACCTCGTCAAAATGAATGTTCCAAGATCTACAAGTTTGTATAAGTCCATAAAGAGAATTCTTTAACTTCCAAACTAGATGTTCTTAGCATTTCATTACATAACCTTCATGTTATTGCATATAAATGTCTTTATCCAGATGTCCATTAAGGAAAACTATCACAACAACCATTTGCCAAACCTCAAAGTCCATGTAATCTTCTATGGATAAGAGATTGCAGATTGACTTCAGCATAGATACAGGTGAGAAATTATCATCACAAAGGATTCTCTCTATTTGAGTGAATCCCTTTGCCACCAACCATGCTATAAAGGCGATGACCTTTCCGTCAGATCCTCTCTTACACCTATAGACCCACTTACATCCATGGTCATATTTCCTTTATGAAGGTCTGAAGGTCTTACCCATCCATAGCATCTATAGATTCAATCTCAGAATCCATAGACTTATGCCAAGAAATCGCATCTACATCTTGGATTGCCTCTTTGTAAGTTCAGGGATCGTTTGCTTCAAGTACAACAATGTGGACTAAGTCCAGAGATTCTCCCACATCCATGAAACAATTAGATTGAAGAACTCTCCCACTTCAACAAGGCAGTACCTGTGTAGATACACTAGAGTCAACACGTTGTTCAGTCTCTTGTGGTATAACACTTAGTACACTCGATGTACCATTGTCTCCTCTCTACTCATTAAGAATGATCTTACTCTTGGATTTATGCTCACTTATACAGTCTTCCTCCAAGAATCAGGCATTAGTATTAGCCACCACCCTCTGATTCTTTAGGACTATAAAAGTAACCGCCTTTCGTACCCTTAGGATATCCTATAAACAGTCGTACTTCTGTTCTAGGTGCCAACTTATCAATTTCCTTATCCAACACATATGTTGGGCAACCCCAAACCAGAATATGGTTTTAAACTAGACTTTCGCCCAGTCCACAATTCTATTGGAGTCTTTATAATCGATTTAGAAGGTACAAAATTCAGAAGGTACGCCGTTGTTTCCAAAGCATAACCCTAAAAAAAAAAGTAGGCAAAGTGGCATACTCATCATCGACCTCCTCATCTCCAAAAGAATTATGTTTCTTCTCTCTTTTACGCCAACTTGTTGCGGAAAATAGGCGTAGATAGTTGAGATACAATCTCGTTATCCAATGAGTATTGCCTAAATTTAGCACTGAGGTATTAGAAACTACAATAAAATCCTAGTGACTTGATACTTTTACCTTTTCAATTCACCACTCCAGTCTTAAATTATTTGAACTTGTAAAATCATTCAAACATGTGGCGCATCAAGTAAATGCATCCAAACCTTGAATAATCATTCGTGAAAGTCACGAAATACTCAAGACCGCCTCTTGCTTGAATAGACATAGGCCAACACAAATCAGATTGAATCATTTTCAAGATATCATTGGCTTTAAACCCATAGCCTTAAAAAGGCCTTAATGTCATCTTACTCTCCAATTAGGATTCGCATACTGAGAATGGTTCAACTTGGATAAGTTCCAATGATCCACGACTTATCAGTTTTGGATCATAGTCAAATTAGCATGACCCGATCTTAGATGCCAAATATATGTTTGATTCAACATAGAAGAAACTATTCAGTTGCAGAACGATATACACAAGTAATAGTATCTAAGGAGTTTTCCAACATACCAGAACAGATAAAAGAGTTATTTCTCATAATAACAGCATTGTTATTAAAAATAACTGAATATCCATCCAGAAACAGTTTTCGAAGCTAAAAATAAATTCTTTCGAAAACTAGGCACGTTTAAAACGTCCTTTACTACTACAACACAATACGAAAAAGATTTAGTGCATATCTCCCATTGCAACAACCACCACTTTAACAACATTTACCAAGCTTACAGTAATCTCGCATTCATTAGTTGTCTTGTTTGCATAAACCATGCAGAGAAAAACAAGCATGATAGTGACACCAGTATTTACTATCCAAGAGATAGTAGAACAAGCCACAAAATATGTTTCAACAACTAAAACAGAAGATGTACCCGATATACCATTCATTAAGAGGGGACAATTATATCTGTGATGCCCAGACCGGTTGCATTTGTAGCACTTTCCCTTTAGTTTTATGACACCACCAAAAGGTGTCATACTACCTAAAAGTATTACTTATTTGCTCCCACTGCTCCCACTGTTCTTTTTCTTTTGTGGCTTCTTCTTCTTACCATCATTACACAAAGAAGATGATGCTTCAAAAGAAACCAGAACAAGTGATCTCTTACCCATGAGATCATCCATTGTAATCAAACTAGCAAGAAACTCATTAACAAAGTACTATTTCTTACCCATGATTACTTTCAAGTGGAAGTAAGGGTTCAAGAGACCTCGAGTAGGTGTCTTGAGTACAAATATGTACTCTTTAGCAACCAGTACTATATCCATATTTATTTCCAGTCCAAACAAATTGGACCATTAAGCTTGTTATGATAGAGAACAGTCATAAGCAAATTAAACAACATGATAATAACTGAAATAAATTAAATGCAAACACGTAAGCATTTAAATCACAATAATTGAAGCATAAAACATGGAAACCTTCAAAACCAATGTTTATGCAACCTCCAACAGCCCAACAAATATATATATGCAAGCCACGGTGGGTGGACGTTTACACGCATATCTATTAACCAGACAAACTATCTTTAATCCCAATATCACGTCAACCACTACTTTATGATGAATGGAATTAATAGTCGGACCATATTACAGGCTATGTGAATTAAAACAGGGACACTGTTGGGGAATTATATAGAAATTCACATCTAAGTGATGACCACAATTAACCAATAAAGAAAATTATTTCACAATTGATGACCTTACCGTTAAGACTTTACATAGCTTACAAATAATCTCTTAAGGTTATCTTGAATTAAATCTTTACCAATGAACCGTGAATGACACATCCGTTGGGGGGTGATGCCCACGGTCATGCGAGTGCCACACACTTCATTTAAAGATAAAATTCATTTTTATTAGAAGTCTTATCCAGTGAACCAGTGAATGTTGTATCCGTTGGGGGGTGACGCCCAGGGTCACGCGAACAACACACACAATCACTTATAAGACCAATTGTGGATGTCTAAATAAATTAATTAAAATTATTTTAACTCACTTAGTAATTTTAAGTTGAAAGTTTTTTACAGCATGCAATAAAGAATTAAATAAATCCTAGCATGCTCCTAACATATAAAACATACAACATGCTTAGAAAATAAACACACATCATGCAAGAACATATAAAATGTCCTCGTGGCCCCAAGATGTGGTATATCTACCAATCAGCCAGAGAAAATGGCTAGTAGAGAAGCCTGGGCAAAAAACCAGTGCACCTGGCACTTTTCTCGCCTCCGTTTCCATCGATTCCAATGACAATCATGCTGGTAACCTACTGGGCTTTAAAGACCTAGGCTTGGACTTCAATTCCACGTCATTGGTACTGGAAATCCATAAGAGGATCACCTCCGAATGAACGCGGAAAATTGTCCACCTGCATGCTATCAACCCAGAAAATTAGGGTTTTCTTGCGAGTAGGCCAACTTCATCAGCCCATTGCGCCATCATGATCAATAATCAACCTCCAAAACCTATTGGGCAATTAAGCCCTAAGTATGCAAAGTTCGATCATGTCGTTAGAATTAAGGATACGACCCAAAATAGCCACCAATCGATGCGCAAAATCAGGCTACACGCAGACAAAATCGTGAGATTCTCGCGTGCAGCTATTTTCACGCGGCAATAGCCGCTAATTCAGCCGCTCTCAATGCCAATCAGCCCTTGGGCTTTGTAGAACCAAGCAAGGCGTACCCGCCCACGTCAAGAGAGCCAACGATACTCGCCAGAATCACCGAAAATTGAACGTGAAAGTACACCTACGTAAACAGTCGCACTAAAAATCTGCTAATTTCCAGAAAAAAATGTGCGATTGGCCTCAATTCATACCCTCACCGCCATTGCTATTGTCGTCGATTTGGCCAACCCCCGACGTCCCGGTGGTCGCCTACCACTAGGCTTCAAGATCCAACCACCGCCGCTCCGGCACGCAGCCCCTGCTATCATTGAAAACACTGCAAAGAGAGGTTGCAGACCAGCCACAAATTGCACACAGATGAGTGCGCGATTTGCAGCCGGTGCTGCACCGCCACTTGTCGCCATTCTCGCCGAACGCCAGTGCTACCACGGCGCCAGCCATCCCAGCTTCGATCCCCGCCGACCGGTCACCACCACCGATGCACCGGTGAGCCACGGCTGAGCCGCAAATAGGCCCTGCGCGACTGTGATTTGGCAGTTTTCCATCGAACTTTGTTCTTCGTGTTCTTCGTATCTTGGTCTCATTTTCGCAGCAAATTACATCATAATTTACAGAAAAATACAGGAAACAAAATTACATCATTTCCTACACTAACCACGGATTTTCTCGTGGTGAAAAATGATTACAAACCACGAATAAACCATCGCGCTAAAACCAAAAATAGATCGGGAACCACAAGGAACAAAAAATATATAAAATCAATGATGACATGCTTAAATGACTTAAATAATATAAACCAACTGCGAGTTTCAGGCAGAGCCAACAACCACGAACGAGGCTCTGATACCAATTGATGGAACACGCCGGTGAAGGTGGTTCATCCTCACAATCGATGTTGGATACCAAACGTACACATACATGGTTTAGTAAGATTAAATTGAGAAGATCAGTGATTACCTTAACAGATCTACAGATCTGGAGATTGATTCCACTGGAGATCTTCTAGCTTATGTCCCACGAACCACGATCGGATGTCGGGTGGACAGCAATCCTCTGATTCATTAGATGTCAAGTAAATCCGGATCTACAGTGTTTGAGAGAACTAAACCCAAGCCGTCGTTCAACACTTGAACATATGGAATGACCATTAGAGTTTTTCTCTTAACCATAAGATCCTATTTATTGGCATCTTCTAGGGTTTCTAGTTGGGCCGGGCCAGGGATCTCTAGAAGGTATAGGATTGGGCCTCTCATAAGTCCAAACACATATATTCAGCCCAGAATATAATTTGAACTTATAACATTAATTCATTCCACTAGAAAATTAATGTTGCAACTGTCATCCTATCCTGATGTGAATCAGGGCTTCTATTTGACTTAATTAATTCCCCGTATTTAAGAAAATGCACATCCATTAATTAATTAAAAGCTCTGACAGCATTAATTAATTAATATCTTAATTTCTTAAGTAGTACCCGCTCAACATTATTATCGTATCGGAATAAATTCCACCTGTAGGGTTTAATACGATAAAACTTATGAGCTCCTTAAGGGGATGTCATCAACATGGATGTCCAGGACACGGTGCCCTAATGTGACTATATAAACACATACAAATAATGTTGTTACCCAAGATACAGAGCATATTGAATCATCCTTTTGATTCTCACCCATGGTAAGTCAAAGTAACAAATAATCATTTGCATATATCTAAATATCACATCTAGGATTAAGAATTAACAAAGTCATTGAGACCTTTGTTCTTCATAGAGTCAGAACAGAAGAACACGCCTCACCGCGATCCATTCATTGTGACACTATGCACTAGTATAAACTAATAACCAAGACTAGTTATCTCAAGTTTATACTACAACCTAAAACGATAGTTTATCTAGAACTATCTCAGTTGTGAATACATTTTATATCTTATAAGGAACCCAACAATGCGATCTTCAGTGGATATAAATGCAATCATGAGATTGCTACAATGTTATAATGTTTGTTTCAGTTATTTATAGGAGATTAAGTACATGACAAAGCTCGGTAAAAGTTTGGTTTACAATATACTCCAACACTCTCTACTGAGGTATTCCCCACCATGATCCGATCGCAGTGTCTTGATAGCCGCCTTTCCTAGCTTATTTTCTACCTCAGTCCTGAACTCTTTGAGTTTCTCAAAACATTCAGACTTGTAACAAAGCAAATAGGCATATCCAAATCTCGAGTAATCGTCAATGAACGTGATGAAGTACTCATAACCTCCACGAGCTTGCGTGGACATCGGTCCACATAAGTCAGAGTGGATCAACTCTAACACATCATCTGCTAGAGACTGACTTGTCTTAAAAGGTTTGGTCGTTATCTTTCCCTCTATATAGAATTCACAGACTTGATGCAACACCACTTGGAAAGATTCCAAGAGCCCATCATTCGCTAGTCTCTTGATCCTCTTTAGATTGATGTTACCTAGTCTCAAGTGCCAGAGATATGTTTGATCCTCGTCAGAAGAAAACTTTTTCTTTAAATGATTATATTATTGAATGAGTTCGCAACATTCACGAAAGGTTTATGCTATACAATTAATCTTATAGAGAGAGTCAATCAGTTTGCCATGACAGATAACACCGTTATTCCCCAATGATAGAAACTCCACTATCAAAAATAACTGAAAATCCATCATTAAATAACTTGGAAAGTGAAATTAAGTTTAGCCGAAACATCGGCACATATAAAACATTTCTTAAAATCAAAATATTATTTTCAAAGCATAAAGTAAAATCTCCAATGGCTATTGCTGAGACTCGCTCTCCGTTGCCCATTGAGATGGTAATCTCGTCATGTCTCAGCTGCCTTGTCAGCCTGAAACCCTGCAAAGTATAACTAACATGATCTGTAGCTCCGGTAGGAACTACCCATGAATAGGTAGAAACCGATGCTAAACATGTTTTCGTTATGAATGAACATGACGTACCTTTTCTACCCGTGCTAGGCACTAGACAATTTACTTCACTTCGTTTGCGTTTGCATGGCCTGATGATGACTTCTACCTCGTCTTCTTCATCTAACCTTTCAAGTATTTCTTTTGCTTCAGGAACTGCCTTGTCAAGAGCTGACAAAGTTGGAGCAAACTCGAATGCCATCATGTCAGATTCCTCATGCATCAGGGCCTTGAGTAACTCATAAAGAGGAAACTCACGCCTGTCAGCAAGAGACTTGATGAAATCATTAAAAGCATCAGAGAGAGAGTTCAGGACAATATTTATTTCTGCCCTACTGTTAATTCGCCCACCTCTCTATCTGTACTTTCTCATGATTTTCATCATACTGATGAAATGCAGAACGAACAAACTGCCCTCAGTCATTCTCTTGTCAACAAGGTCCTTCACAAGATCGTAATTGATAGTCCGTCGCACCTTCCCATATACTCTCACAAGGTCCCTCCAGATCTCAACAGTTATTTGGAATTTCCTATATTTGAACTTTAATTCTCTAGACGGATTGTTCATGATGAAAAAGTAAGCAAAATCATCAGAGGCTTTCCATCTGTCATAGAATTTTCGCTCATAACCAGACCTTTCCAATACCGAGGAGTTAGTGGGTCCATGTAAAGTACATAGGCATGTGTTGCAGTATAGAGTATATTCATGAAGCAATACTTCCACTCAGGAAAATTTGGACCAGTTAAAGGGCTCAGTGTTAAGAGGTTAACAATATGAGCAATAGACATGTCTGAAAACAATCAATTAAAGCATAAATTAAAACATAATCGCAAATAGTTGAAATCGATAAATATTGAAACCTTATGATAAAACATTATTAATGTTTCCTCCAATTTGCGTAAGTATTACTATTGCAAGGCACACATGCGGACGTTTGCAACAAAACATTTAACCAAACTGCATCTTTAAATTTCAGTCCTTTAATTCCAATCAATGTCAGGAATCCTTAGACAAATGGAATTAATAATTGGAGACTAACTTAAGATAATATTATTCTACTGAGCAGGGACATCTCAAATGCGTTATACTCTGGACAATATCTAAGCTAGCATACCACCAAAGCCAACCCTCCCATATAAGGATCTACTAAGACACACCCTGATCTCTTATAATAATGTTGTCTCATTTAATTCAATTCCTAGAGAACTTATGAAAACTCTATACGCAAGCTACACATGTAGACGTTTACGCATGAGCTCCCACTTCTCACATGAACTAAATGTTTATTTTAAGAAATCCCATCTATTAGAACTTATGAATAATAAATTAAGTAAGCTACACATGTAGACGTTTACATAATAAATTACCCACTTCCAATAAGGGATCGCTTTGTGGAGATCTTATATAAATAAATTAATTAGCTTAGTAATTTTAACTTCATAAGGCTCAATAACACAAATTATTTTATGTAGCCATAATTATAACACTGTTAAAATTCTATCATGCAAAGCATGAACCCCGAATTTATAGTTATAATTAATTACATAAAATAAATCACATAAGAATTCTATCATGCAAAGCATGAACCCCGAATTTATAGTTATAATTAATTACATAAAATAAATCACATAAGAATGCTTTAAAGCTGTAAATAAAAGCATTAAATGTGCTCCTATTATCTACAACATGCTTGGATGTTGTGCAATTAATATAAACACATATATCATGCGAGAACAGATAATAAAACAAATAAAAAATGTCCTTGTGGCCTCATGATACAAATTTAGAAATAATTCTATCTATTACAATTTGGAATTATTTCACAGATCTTCGACTGGGCTCCCACTACTTGGACCGTGATCAGAATTTATTTTCTGAAATTGGGCCTCAAAGATTTGATCCATCAAAAAATTGGACAATTGGGCCAGTTAATGGATCGTCGGCTCATGCACACATTGCAAGCCCGATAACCCACAAGAACATGGCCCAACGGGCCACCACCGGCGAACCACCACCGCTACGAGGTCTACCGGAATTGCGCAGCAACCGCGCGCGCACTTCGCATGATCGCAACCTGGAATTTTCCACCACCCTCGGTCGTCGTCCCGTTCGCTTGCCACCACCTTGGCCTGCGTTGGCCGTCGTCCCAACTGTCGGCCACCTTATTCTCCATCGTAGGCCACCTGCTGTAGCCGCCGCTACGCCTCCACCGACCGCCTCCCGTCGCAGCCTTCGTCGCTGCGAGTCACGCGCCACACCACCACCACCAATGTTGTCCGAGGGAGGAGGAGGAGAGGTCGGCGTGTGCGCGCAAGGCTGTGCAGAATGTCGCGTGCACGCAGAACCTAGGGTTCCGCCGTGCTTGCGCGTGGTTCTCGTGCCCCATCCGCCATATCCCGTGCATACTTCTTTGTTTTTGTTCACCATTTGGATGTCCCATTCGTGGGCTTGGAGCTGGGCAAACACGTCCTTGGTCATCATCTTGGAGAGATCCTTCTCCTTCAAGCTAGTGGCTTTGACAAACCAGTCCTCTTTGGGCATCTTGGAGATAATTTTTGCATTCATATCAGCAATTTCATATGTTCTTCCCAAGTTCTTCAGCTTCTAAATAATCGCATTGAATCTAGCTTCCATTGATTTGACACTTTCACTAGGAAGCATTTGAAAAGATTCATACTTATCCACACAGTTTTGAAGCTTGTTCTGCTTCATCTGAGTTGTTTCTTAACTAAGTGAGCCAAGAAATTCCCACATCTTCTTGGCGTTGTTGTGCTCTAAGGCTTCAACAACCAGTGGCTCTGGTAAGGATTGAAAGATGAGCTTCATGGCCACTGCATCCAGCTGAAAACAAACTTTGTCGTCGTTTGTCCACTCTGCAGAAGGCTTCTCCACTATCTCCTGACCTTCTGCTCCTCCGAGCTGAGTATTCACCTTCGTGATCTTTAGCAGTCCGGTAGATAGAACCTTTGCCATTTATGGGTGGACATTCTTCAGCATGATCAACGAGCGTTTCTTCCATATCTCAAAATTTTCTGATGAGTACTTGGAAGCTTTGTAATTTGAGTCATCTCTGTGTACCTGAGCTTAAACATACAAAACAGAAACAAGTGTAGAAAACAGAGATATGGTCCTAAGTGACTCAACAGAACCGTAGTCAGTAAGAACCTTGGCGTGTGATACCACTTGTTGGTCCCAAAATCAGAGTGCAAACTGTGCAGCAGAAGGTTTAGTATATGCAGCGAAAGTATAAAATAACAGATGCACTGGTTTGTTTAAGCAGAGTATAGTCAATTTTGTGTGTGGAAAGTTTAAGCTTAAGTCTCTATTTTAGCTCAAGTCAGTTTCACAGTATATACGCTTCAATACTTGGACAAGTATTGAAGGTTTCAAGAGTCGGTTTGTGAAACAGGAAAAACGAGCAAGTATGAAAGAAAGCAGTAAAGCAACACGCAGAGATTTATAGTGGTTCGGACTTCAATATCCTACATCCACTCTTCAGACCCAAGGTCTGGATAATTCACTAAGTAAATACAAGCCTCCTTACAATCTGTGGCACCTCCGTCCTCCGGTCAGCTATGGCACTCCCCTAGGAACTCCTTGTAGACTTAGTCTTCAGGTTGAAGTGGGGATGCACCCCACAGTCTCGTTCCTGGTGGTTGGATATTTACTAATTCTTCCCAGAATGATTGGATGTTTATACGTTCTTCCCAGAACTCAGGTGGTTGGCATACGCTCGTGAGAATCAGAATCCTAGACTAGGAAACTGATTGCTATGAATATATCTCAGAAAGATATATTCACCAATAAGAGTTTCAGCCTCGTGCTAGTAGAAGTTAGCACGGTGGGTAACTTAAGTCGGAGACTCAAGTCTCGTGTTAGAGAACAAGGAAACTCAGAGAGTTTAGCAGGGAGAGATGACCAGAAATTGCCCTTTGACTTCTTGAGACTTACAGATTTTTAATTCAGTTCAGGTAACCGTTTAAGGTTGAGAGGGCATGTCTTTCTATAGAAGAGCACCTTTAGCATTTTGAATTTCTATCCGTTAGACACATAAATCCAGACGTTAGACTCATGGATTATGTTGTCCAATCGTAGCCCATGCCTTAGGTCTCCTTTATGCTCTACCCTATGTCAGTGTACAATACACTAACTTTATGTCAGACTCCTTTTCAGCCCGAAAACCCAGTTTGGATAACCTCGTACTGACTTAGGCATTTACAAATGCCTGAGTCTAACTGAGGCTCTTGCGTTGACTATTGAGGGTCAGTATAGCTTAGCCCTCATACTGACTTCCCACAGTCACTATGGTAAATCCTCATACTGATTGTCTACAGTCAGTATGGAAAAACGCCCTCATACTTATTTCTCTGGATCAGTATGGAAATCCCTTAAACTAACTTCTCCTTAGTTAGTTCGGGAAAGCCCTCATACTGACTTCTCCTGGTCAGTATGGATAGACCTTAAACTGAGTGCTCCAACACAGTTTTTTGTCAAGGCTAGGCGTGATGATAGTCAGTTCTCGAGCATTCTCCATTGCTCAGTCTTCAGCCTAAGTTCTAGTATAACTCGTTCGATCCTATATAAGGATTACAGTTTAGAACTCTAGAAGCTGGAAAAAGTGACTAAGATGGCTTACATTCTTTGACCCACCAAAACATCAAAAGTAAGGAAGGATTTCTCTAACAAAAATCCTAACAAACTATATATATAAGTTGCTAAAAAAATTTAAAAAAAGGGGGGGAAATATGCAAATCTATCCCAAACTTTTGGATGAGTCCCAAACTTTTAAATATGCTTAAACTTTGAATGAGTTCCCAATTTTATCTCAAAATTCTAAATTTAACAATTTTAGCCTAAACTTTGAATTTTTTCCCACCTGTCCATATTTAAACATCGAAAATCTTACATGGACACAAATAATTACATGTGATACACAAAAGCCCTACACGGACACTACTCTTCCATGTCATTCCATGACATTCGTGAAGTATTTATTAAGAATAAAAAAATTTAGTGTAATATATTTTCATAAAATTCAAGATATCTTTATTAAATATAAAGAACTTTAAATAAATATATTTGATAAACTGAGAGTTGGAACGCAGTTTAATTCTGCATCCGTCTTTCAGAGTTCTTCCAAGTACGAACCCGACACTTGGTTTCTCTTCATCAAGTCAGTTTGAAGCTTGAATGAAGGTAAGTTTCTGTTTCTTTGGATGCCCTGATGAGTCGCTTCTTCGTACTGAGTAGCGCATCGAGTTTGTGAAAATTGAGAGCTTGGACTCAGTTTTATTTGGCATTACTCTTCTTCAACATAGACTTCATCAATTTCCAGTAGACCCAGTTTTATGCAAAGCTCCTTAAATTTGGTCTCTGGGAGAGGTTTGGTGAAAATGTCAGCTAGTTGATCTTCAGTTCGGATATACTCCATTGAAACATCTTTCTTTTCAACATGGTCTCTAATAAAGTGATGCTTCATGTCGATATGTTTTGTTCTGGAATGATGAACTGGGTTCTTTGTGATGCACATTGCACTGCTGTTATCACAATAGATTGGTACACACCCAGTTTCTACATCATAGTCAAGCAATTGTTGCTTGGTCCAAAGCACTTGAGCACAACAGCTTGCTGCAGCAACATACACAGCTTCAGTTATAGACATGGCAACTGAGTGCTGCTTCTTGCTGAACCAACTTACAAGCTTGTGACCTAGGAACTGACATGTTCCACTTGTGCTCTTCCTGTAGATTCTGCATCCTCCAAAATCTTTATCTGAATAAGCATTGAGAGTCAGCTCATCAGAATTAGGGTACCAAATACCTAATGAGTCAGTTCCTTTTAGGTATTTGACTATTCTTCTGGCAGCCTCCATGTGCGACTTCTTTGGATTGGCTTGAAATCTCGCACATACCCCAACTGAGTAAGAGATGTCTGCCTGCTTGTAGTTAGGTACAGGAGTGACCCAATAATGCCCCTGTATGTTATTGGGTTGACTGTTTTGCTTTCTTCATCAAGGTTGCTATGAGCATTTGGGCTCATCGGAATCCTCAAGGGCTTGGTCTTCTCTAGGCAAAACTTGTTGATCAAGTCCTTGGTATTTTTCTTCTGATTGATGAAAATTCCTCCTTCGGACTGAATTACTTGGAGCCCTAAGAAATAGGTCAATTTACCATCATGCTCATCTGGAAATTGCTTTGCATCAGTTTGGCAAACTTTTCGCACATCTCCAAGTTTTTGCATCCGAATATGATGTTATCAACGTATATCTGTACCAAAAGAATGGCTGATCCATCCTTGATTCTGAACAGAGTTGTGTCGATCTTTCCATTCCGGAAACCATTCTTGAGGAGAAACTGAGACAACATCTCATACCAAGCTCTGGGTGCTTGCTTCAACCCATAAAGAGCCTTCCTCAGTTTGTAAACTTGGTTTACTTCTTCAAAGCCAGGGGGTTGTTCCACATATACTTCTTCTTTCAGCTCCCCATTTAAAAAGACACTCTTCACATCCATCTGGAAGGCTGTGAAGTTGTTGTGCGCTTCATAGGCAAGGAATAAGCGGATTGCTTCAAGTTTGGCCACTGGAACAAAAATTTCATCGAAATCAATCCCTTTACATTAAGCATATCCCTTGCTACCAGTCTTGCTTTATTCCTTACTATGTTCCTAGTTTCGTCTCTTTTATTCTTGAAGACCCATTTGGTGCCAATAAATCCAGACGTTAGACTCATGGATTATGTTGTCCAATCGTAGCCCATGCCTTAGGTCTCATTTCTTCTCTGCGCTGTGTCAGTGTACAATACACTAACTTTATGTCAGACTCCTTTTCAGCCCGAGGAACCCAGTTTGGATAACCTCGTACTGACTTAGGCATTTACGAATGCCTGAGTCTGCCTGAGGCTCTTGTGCTGACTTTTGAGGGTCAGTATAGCTTATCCCTCATACTGACTTCCCACGGTCAGCATGGTAAATCCTCATACTGACTGTCTACAGTCAGTAAGGAAAAATGCCTTCATACTGATTTCTACGGATCAGTATGGAAATCCCTTAAACTAACTTCTCCTTAGTCAGTTCGGGAAAGCCCTCATACTGACTTCTCCTGGTCAGTATGGATAGACCTTAAACTGAGTGCTCCAACACAATTGTTGGTCAAGGCTAGGCGTGATGATAGTTAGTTCTCGAGCATTCACCATTGCTCGGTCTTCAGCCAAAGTTTTATTACAACTCGATCGATCCTATACAAGGATTACAATTTAGAACTCTAGAAACTGGAAAAACTGACTAAGATGGCTTACATTCTTTGACCCACCAAAACATCAAAAGGAAGGATTTCTCTAACAAAAATCCTAACAAACTATATATATACAAATCTATCCCAAACTTTTGGATGAGTCCCAAGCTTTTATATATGC
>JAPKLW010002056.1:94214-121210 GCA_026898455.1 Plectranthus barbatus
GGTAGATTCTAGCCTTCCAACTTGATCCCTTTCCATAGTTCATGGAGTAAAAATAAGAGAAGAGGGTGGTGGTGAGTCTCCAAAAAGCGGCAAGTTCAAGGTGTTTAAACTAACTTCAAGGGTTTACCTTCAACCTAGAATCGAGTACACGTGTCTTGGAGATGACGATCTTGCCAGTGGAAGGTAGATTTAGCCTCCAAAGTGATGATCTTGGAAGAACTCACTCACTCTCACTCCCTCTCTATCTCTCGATTTTGGATGGAAAAAAGTGGGGAAAATGAATCCTTTTCCTTACTTAAATGTTACAAACTTGGTGGCCAAGTTTTACAATAAAAAAGAAAAGAAATTAAAGATAAAATAATTATTATAAATGGTGAATAGTGAAAATCACCAAAAGTCTTCCTTGCTTTTTGTGATGTGACACCATCGGTCAATCGAATGTCATCGACATTAAATTCTATGAAAGTTTGTTACGCGATACGAGTTGATCGAATTTAAGTTGTTCCGATATATCTGATAATATTCCCACCTTCAAAATAATCGTAGCACGTTTGCTCGGAAATAAATATTGAAATACGTTTGCATGGACTGCATGGCTTGCATGGGATCATAAGTACTCTTTTATGAAAAATCGTCCATGCATTAATAGAATAACCAATCAGGAAAATCATATTACGACGATAAATTCGGAAATTCATTAAATAAAATACAGGGTGTTACACACATCAAAATGAAATGAAAAATATGATTATTAAATTTGATGTTGGATGTTGAAGTGTTTGGTGTGGATAAAAATCGTTTAATATGTTGCATGAGATGATGAAGAGAAAAAATATATTATTTTCATTTCAATTATATTTTAATTCAATATAATGTTTAATTTATAAGGAAGGATTTATTTGAATTGAGTATAATATACAATGTTATATTTGTTTAAGGATTTGAGTTTTAGATCAAACCGATATTTGTGTACAAGTTATGGGTATGCAAGTAGCCTTTTATTTCTTAAGAAAAGTAGATTTTTATAATATTAATATATTAGTGATATGGTAAATTGTACAAATTCATTCTTTCTTACTGTTGGTCCCGAAATTAGAGTGCAGTTGTGCAGTGAAAGGTTTGTGTATGCAACGGAAGTATTAAATGACAGTTGCACTGGTTTGCATAAACATAGTATAGTCAGTTTTGTGTGTAGAAAGCTTAAGCTTAGGTCTCTGTTTCAGTTAAGTCAATTTCACAGTATATACACTTCAATACTTGGACAAGTATTGAAGGTTTCAAGAGTTAATTTGCGAAACAGAAAAATAGAGTAGGTATGAAAGAAAGCAGTAAACTACACACAGAGTTTATAGTGGTTCGGATAATTCACTAAGTAAATACAAGCCTCCTTACGATCTATACACAGTCCGTCAGCAACTCCGTCCTCCGGTCAGCTGTGACACTCGCCTAGGAACTCCTTGGAGACTCAGTCTTCAGGTTGAAGTGGGGACGCACCCCGCAGCCTTCTTCCTAGTGGTTGGATGTTTACTAATTCTTCCCAGAATAGGTTGGATGTTTACTCGTTCTTCCCAGAACTCAGGTGGTTGGCATACACCCGTGAGAATCAGAATCTAGACTATGAAACTGACTGCTATGAATATATCTCAGAAAGATATATTCACCGAAGAAGAGCTTCAGCTTTACAGCTTCAGCCTCGTGCTAGGAGAAGTTAGCATGGTATAACTTGAGTCAAAGACTCAAGTCTCGTGTAAGGAAACCCGAAAACTCAGGGTGTTTGCAGAGAGAGAGAGATCCTCTTTGTCGTATGAAGACTTTAGGATTCTAAGCTCAAAATTCTCTCAACCTTGTATGATTAGGCTTTGAAAGTTCTTCTCGTTGATGTGTGCACTAACTGTTTGAAGGTTGAGGTGCAAACCCTTTTATTGAGAATTTCCTCAAGGCATTTTGAATTTATGCCCGTTAGACACATAAACCCAGAAGTTAGACTCATGGAAGATATTGTCCAATCGTAGCCCATACCTTAGGTCTGCGACCTGCTTTGCTGTTGCGTTAGTGTACCATACACTAACTTTATGTCAGACTAAGTTCTCAGTTTGAGGAACCCAGGTTTGGATAACCTCGTACTGACTTAGACTTGGGCATATTTGAAATGCCCAAGTCTGATTGAGCTTCGATGTCTTTCGAATAGCTCGATCTTTAAAGGTAGAGGCACTCGTACTGACTTACAAAAATCAGTACGGCTTAGCACTCATACTGACTCCCCTAGGTCAGTATGGTAAACCCTCATATTGACTGTCCACAGTCAGTACGGAAAATGCCCTCATACTGATTTCTCCGGATTAGTATGGAAAACCCTCATACTAACTTTTCCTTAGTCAGTACGGGGAAGCCCTCATACTGACTTTTCCTTGTCAGTATAGTAGACCTTAAATTGAGTGCTCCATCTCAGTTTTAGGTTAAGGCTATACTTGGTGGAAACCAAGTTTCAGACATGTAGAAGTTAGTTCTTGAGCATTCTCCTTTGCTCGGTCTTCACCCTAAGTTCTATTACAACTCAATTCAATCATATACAAGGATTACGGATTAGAACTCTAGACTCTAAAGAACTGACTTAAGATGGCTTACAATCTTTGACCCACCAAAACACTAAAGTAAGGAAGGATTTCTCTAACAAAAATCCTAACACTTACTTTAATGTTATGCTATATTTTTACAACGTATAATCAGAATAGGAAAAGAACAAAGAAAAATAATTGTGTTTTGAATTATTTTGAGGTACATTATACGCGTGAGAATAAGTTGGGCTAGACTGTATTTTGGTTTGGTAGGCATAGATTTACTATAATTTGAAGAGGTCGAAGGCTAGCCTATTACCTATAACGAGCTTTTTTTTTTAAGACTACTTTTTTGGATTAAGTAAGTTTGATTCTTAGTCTATTTAAAACTATTTTGTACCTTCTTTATATTTTTAATATATATATATATATATATATATATATTTATTTATTTCCAATCATAAATATATTATATATAGCAAATGCATATAGTACTTTACATAAATCTATCATTTTGTAACAATTACTTTACTCAATATATTTTTGTTATTTTTGAATAACAAATATATTTAATCAATTATATAATGTATTTTTATTCAAATAAGTTAGGATTCGTATACCTATTTTGATCCCTGATGATTGGGTTTTGCTTAATTAAAGAGATTTTTAAATAACTTGAGTTTGACCAATTTATGAAATAAGCCTGACTTGACATGTAGTAGGATAGACCGAATGCCCCGTTGGGTAACCCGACCTATTCCCACATTTAATTTACATAAATGGCTTATACATTATTTAAGATAACTGTTTGATTACCACTTCAACAATTATGACAATTGTAGATTATACTTCTTGATTATTTGGATAATAGGCCCCTAAATTTTTTAAATTGATTGATTTAAGCTTCAGATTTTGAAAACTACTATTATATCCTCACTAAGAAAACACAAATGTTTTATATGCCCTAAGAATAAAAGTAAAACTCGCCAAAGATCATGACTCAAATTTGAGCAAGTTCATTGGTGAACAACGAATAGTTTATGATACAAATATTGAAAAATGTTATTCAAAAAATGGTGGACTATTATTTGTATATGGATATGGTAGAACATGAAAAACATTTATTTAAAAAATATTATCTGCTAGATTGAGGTCCAAATGTGAAATTGTATTGAATGTTGCATCAAGTGGAATAACATCTTTGCTACTTCGTGGTTGCAAGACAGCTTACTCGCATTTTGCTATTCCTATTAGTATAAATGAAGACTCAATATGTCACATTGAACAAGGGAGTCAATTGCCCGAGTTGTTGATACATTGCAAGCTTATCATATGGGTCGAAGCACCTATGATGCACAAATATTATTTTGAAGCATTTGGCAAGGCGATGAGGGATATAATGCGGTTTCAAAATCTACAAAACAAGAATCTACCATTTGAAAACAAGACAATTGTGTTTAGCGGTGGTTTTAAACAGATTTTACCTTTCATTCCTAGATGAAGTAGAGGTGATGTAGTTAATGAAATATTAACTCATCATATTTATGAAATCATGTCCGTGTCTTGAAGTTGACAAATAATATGCGACTGAAAATGGTTGATGACCAGATTCAGACTTCCCAATTCAAGGAGTTTACTGATTGGGTTGCCGCTATTGGAGATGGAAATTTAGGTCCACTAAATGACGGAGATGGAGTAATTTAGAAGATATGCATATTACGTTTAGTGGTGATCCTATCAAAGCCATTGTTGATACTACATATCCTACAACAGATGTAGGAACAATAGATGTTTCATATTGGTAGCATAAGGTTATTTTTTACACCAACAAATGATATTGTTGAGAGGTTCAATTACCATATTCTATCACTGAACAATAATGCTGGCAAGGTATACTTAAGTTCAAATTTTATGTGCAGAATAGAAAGTGTAGCCTATTCTTAGTGAGGTGCACACACTAGAATCTCTTAATACATTGAAGTGTTCTGGATTACCAAACCATGAAATGCATGAAAATTGGAACATCGGTTATGCTATTAAGAAACATTGATCATTCATATGGTTTTATATAATAGGACAAAATTGGTTTTAACGCAACTTGGTAATCACGTACTAGAGGCCATGATTTTAAGTGGAAAAAATATAGGTGAAAATGTATTTATTCTAAAGATGATTATTATATCATCTGAAGAATGATTTCAGTTCTTTAATAAAACTCTAAATATTTGATCTGAAGATTTTTCCTAATGACATTTCAGTTCTTTGAGGAAATTGAAACGTTGGTTTCAATATTTTAGGGATAAATTGCAATGGTGATTTTAATATTTTAGGGATATGGGTAAGTCTTTGATTTTAATTTAGGAAAATATATCAGATATATTTAAGAAAATAAATCTTAATATTTTACTTGACCTTTTTAATGTATATTGATCTAAATATCTATATTAGAATAAATATAAATTTAATTTCCTTTTTAATATTCTTAATTTAACTAAAGATTAAATATTTTTTATATTAGTTTTTTATTTTGTATTAAAATAAATCAATAGTATAATATGTTATAGCACTACTAAATATTTTTTTAGAAATGGTGCACCTTAATTTGGAGGTCGCGGTGCGGCACAGTTCCCGTGAGACAACTCTTAACGTGAGAAAGAAAGATGCTTGATTGCATTAACAACATTGCTTGATTGTATTTAGGTCGTTGCTTGATTACAATGTTACTTGATTGTGCTTTAGTTGTTGCTTGATTACGTTTTAATTATATCTTGATAAAATATCAACCATTGATTTTTTTTATCTGATGATTATGATTCATTCTTTTTCTTACAGGGGTATTTTTTCTCACATGATCCCTCCTCTCTCTCTCTCTCTCTCTCTATATATATATATATGCACACACAAATTGTGAACTTATTCTTTATAATGTGTTTGATACTTTATTAGGGTATGTATGATACTTCATTATATTAAAGTATTATAATTAAGTACCTTACAAGATATAATAATGTATCACACACTATAATGAAGTTCATAGTTTATTCCTAGATATGAGTTCATATTTGAATGCACCCTATACACACGCATGTATTTGTCATGACTGAAAAATGCTTAAGCAAATGCAAAAACATACACAATTTTATTGCATAATTGATGTACTGATAATTTTATATGCGGAATTGGTGCAACTAGTATACTATTGATAGATAATAGTTAAAATATATATAAGATAATTACTATTAGATTTATAAATGGTTTCATTAATTAAAAATGTATTCCATTTTTTTTCATTTACTAATGTACTTATATTCTAATTTATATCTATATAATATGAACTAGTAATAAAATCATAATTTTGTCACTTTTTGTTGGTCCCGAGATCAGAGTAGATACACAATAGAAATTAGATTAAACAGATTTGCACATCACAAACTGGTATTTGTTCACCAGTTTGTGTTTCTAACATCTTGTTATTTATGCGAGTTTGAGGTTAGATTCTGTTTCATATATACTTTAACACATAAGATGCGTTGAGCTTTAAATTATTGCAAAAATAAAAAAATAAAAATAATAAACAAAGTAGTAAAGTGCAAAAGGAGTAATAGAGGTTCGGAGCCTAAAGTCTTACGTCCTATCTTTAGACCTAAGTCTGGAAATCACTAAGCTTCACAGGAATACAAATAGCTCACGATCTATAGCTAGCTAGCAGATGTCAATGTCTACTAGTCCACTAGCTCTCTCGACCAGTCCTTCGTCTTCCTTTCGGCTTTGCAGACTTGAAGTGTGGGCACACCATGCAACCTCCTCCTTTGGAGTTGGGAACTTTAAGATTTTTCCCGGAATCATCAAAATTGAGGCTAGACGCCCGTGATAGAAGTTGCTGTGTTCTTACTGCAAAAGTAAGACCATCAAGGGTATAACTCGAGCTGAAAATCTACGAGTATCACGTCTAAAGATGACACACAACAAGCTAATAATTAGCTTCGATATTAGAAAGCTTTTGTGAAATTGCTTTCTCAGGATTTTGTTATTTGTTGATAACTTCGTTTTGGATTAGGTTTGCCAAAATCAGCAACCTTTTTTTTTAGAACACTTTATCTATTTATAGATGAAGTATGAGAGATTCAAAATTAGAGCCATTTAGAAACAATTTGAATGATGTCCAATGCAGTGCCTCTCTTGACTGCAAAAGCAGGATGCTTTTCAGAACCTCTGCACCTGCTCTGTCCTTTTCTGCTACTGGATGTTGACATGCTGCTTTGTGTCAGAACGACTCTTCGTTGGCCGAGAAATCGCAACTGGTTGTGAGAACTTCAAACTTTAAGGCTTCTCATTTCTTAAAGTGTGGATTGTAAAGCATTCCGCTAACTTGATCTCTTTGTATCTATATGTGAGTTAGAATTATGTGTGGAAACTAGTCTTGCAAGCTTGAGATGAACCAAACTAGTGTCTTTAGTCAGTTTCTCGAATCGTCAGTTCCAAGCTGGTACCCAGTTCCAGTTTTCACTCACGTGGTCCAAACTGGTGGATTAGATCCCGAATCCATTTTGTGTTGATCAGCTGTGTTACAACTCGAGGAAAATCTTAAACAGCAGTTTACAAGTTTTGTAGAAACTACAACTATTCTAGACACACTCTAAACTGATGGTTCTATACAATCTTTTACACATCAAAACAACGATAAGGTAGGAAAACTTCCTAACACTTTTCACTCAAAACTATAATATATTAACCAAATTTATTTTATCTACCATTTCTTTATAAAACAAGAATGCAAGCATGATTCCCTCTACTATTTAAGTTGTGCTTATTTTCTAAATTGGAATCTTGAGTAGATTTATTATATTTAATCTATTCATTTTTTATTGGGAAAATATACAAATATATCCCAAACTTTGAATGAGTTCCCAATTTTATCCTAAACTTTTAACTATAACAATTTCAGTATTAAATTTTGAATGAGTTCCCAATTTTATCAAAAATTTTTAACTATAACAATTTCAGCCTAAACTTTAAATGAGTTCCCAATTTTCTTCCCACTGTCAATACTTAAACATCAAAAACCTTACGCGGACAGACATATTTACATATCATACTATATTAATCTTTACTATATATATATTCCACTTTCAAATTAAGATAATTTTCTAAAGGAATATAATTTTCGTGAATAATTTGTTTTAAAATAAGATCTAAGATAAACATTTAAATATATTTGTTTTTAATATTAAAACGAATAAATACATAAAATCAAGCCATATCTTAATAATTTATTAAATATATTTATCTAAAGTTCTTTATTTTAATAAAGATATCCTGAGTTTTATGAAAATATATTACGCTATTATTTCTTATTCTTAATAAATACTTCACGAATGTCATGGAATGACATAGAAGAGTAGTGTCTGTGTAAGGGTTTTTGTGTATCACATGTAATTATTTGTGTCCATGTAAGATTTTCGATGTTTAAATATTGACAGGTGGGAAAAAATTCAAAGTTTAGGCTAAAATTGTTATATTTAGAATTTAGAGATAAAATTGGGAACTCATTCAAAGTTTAAGCATATATAAAAGCTTGGGACTCATCCAAAAGTTTGGGATAGATTTGCATATATATAGTTTGTTAGGATTTTTGTTAGAGAAATCCTTCCTTACTTTTGATGTTTTGGTGGGTCAAAGAATGTAAGCCATCTTAGTCAGTTTTTCCAGTTTCTAGAGTTCTAAATTGTAATCCTTGTATAGGATCGATCGAGTTGTAATAAAACTTTGGCTGAATACCGAGCAATGGTGAATGCTCGAGAACTAACTATCATCACGCCTAGCCTTGACCAACAACTGTGTTGGAACACTCAGTTTAAGGTCTATCCATACTGACCAGGAGAAGTCAATATGAGGGCTTTCCCGAACTGACTAAGGAGAAGTTAGTTTAAGGGATTTCCATACTGATCCGTAGAAATCAGTATGAAGGCATTTTTCCTTACTGACTGTAGACAGTCAGTATGAGGATTTACCATGCTGACCGTGGGAAGTCAGTATGAGGGATAAGCTATACTGACTCAAAAGTCAGCACAAGAGCCTCAGTTAGACTCAGGCATTCGTAAATGCCTAAGTCAGTACGAGGTTATCCAAACTGGGTTCCTCGGGCTGAAAAGGAGTCTGACATAAAGTTAGTGTATTGTACACTAACACAATGCAGAGAAGAAATGAGACCTAAGGCATGGGCTATGATTGGACAACATAATCCATGAGTCTAACGTCTGGATTTATTAGCACCAAATGGGTCTTCAAGAATAAAAGAGACGAAACTAGGAACATAGTAAGGAATAAAGCAAGACTGGTAGCAAGGGATATGCTCAATGTAAAGGAATTGATTTCGATGAAATTTTTGTTCCAGTGGCCAGACTTGAAGCAATCCGCTTATTCCTTGCCTATGCAGCGCACAACAACTTCACAGCTTTCCAGATGGATGTGAAGAGTGTCTTTTTAAATGGGGAGCTGAAAGAAGAAGTATATGTTGAACAACCCCCTGGCTTTGAAGAAGTAAACCAAGTTTACAAACTGAGGAAGGCTCTTTATGGGTTGAAGCAAGCACCCAGAGCTTGGTATGAGATGTTGTCTCAGTTTCTCCTCAAGAATGGTTTCCGGAATGGAAAGATCGACACAACTCTGTTCAGAATCAAGGATTGATCAGCCATTCTTCTGGTACAGATATACGTTGATAACATCATATTCGGATGCAAAAACTTGGAGATGTGCGAAAAGTTTGCCAAACTGATGCAAAGCAATTTCCAGATGAGCATGATGGGCAAATTGACCTATTTCTTAGGGCTCGAAGTAATTCAGTTCGAAGGAGGAATCTTCATCAATCAGAAGAAAAATACCAAGGACCTGATCAACAAGTTTTTCCTAGAGAAGACCAAGCCCTTGAGGATTCCGATGAGCCCAAATGTTCATATCAACCTTGATGAAGAAGGCAAGACAATCAACCCAATAACATACAAGGGCATTATTGGGTCACTCCTGTACCTAACTACAAGCAGGCATACATCTCTTACTTAGTTGGGGTATGTGCGAGATTTCAAGCCAATCCAAAGAAGTCGCACATGGAGGCTGCCAGAAGAATAGTCAAATACCTAAAGGAACTGACTCATTAGGTATTTGGTACCCTAGTTCTGATGAGTTGACTCTCAATGCTTATTCAGATAAAGATTTTGGAGGATGCAGAATCTACAGGAAGAGCACAAGTGGAACATGTCAGTTCCTAGGTCACAAGCTTGTAAGTTGGTTCAGCAAGAAGCAGCACTCAGTTGCCACGTCTATAACTGAAGCTGTGTATGTTGCTGCAGCAAGCTGTTGTGCTCAAGTGCTTTGGATCAAGCAACAATTGCTTGACTATGATGTAGAAACTGGGTGTGTACCAATCTATTGTGATAATAGCAGTGCAATGTGCATCACAAAGAACCCTGTTCATCATTCCAGAACAAAACATATCGATATGAAGCATCACTTTATTAGAGACCATGTTAAAAAGAAAGATGTTCCAATGGAGTATATCCGAACAGAAGATCAACTGGCTGACTTTTTCACCAAACCTCTCCCAGAGACCAGATTTAAGGAGCTTTGCATAAAACTGGGTCTACTGGAAATTGATGAAGTCTTTGTTGAAGAAGAGTCATGCCAAATAAAACTGAGTCCAAGCTCTCAATTTTCACAAACTCGATGCGCTACTTAGTACGAAGAAGCGACTCATCAGGGCATCCAAAGAAACAAAAACTTACCTTTATTCAAGCTTCAAACTGACTTGATGAAGAGAAACCAAGTGTCGGGTACGTACTTGGAAGACGGATGCGGAATTTAAACTGCGTTCCAACTCTCAATTTATCAAATATATTTATTTAAAGTTCTTTATATTTAATAAAGATATCTTGAGTTTTATGAAAATATATTACACTAAAATTTCTTATTCTTAATAAATACTTCACGAATGTCATGGAATGACATGGAAGAGTAGTGTCTGTGTAGGGCTTTTGTGTATCACATGTAATTATTTGTGTCCATGTAAGATTTTCGATGTTTAAATATGGACATGTGGGAAAAAAAATCAAAGTTTAGGCTAAAATTGTTAAATTTAGAATTTTGAGATAAAATTGGGAACTCATTCAAAGTTTAAGCATATTTAAAAGTTTGGGACTCATCCAAAACTTTGGGATAGATTTGCATATTTCCCTTTTTTTTAAATTTTTTTTTAGCAACTTATATATATAGTTTGTTAGGATTTTTGTTAGAGAAATCCTTCCTTACTTTTGATGTTTTGGTGGGTCAAAGAATGTAAGCCATCTTAGTCAGTTTTTCCAGCTTCTAGAGTTCTAAACTGTAATCTTTATATAGGATCGATCGAGTTGTACTAGAACTTAGGCTGAAGACTGAGCAATGGAGAATGCTCGAGAACTGACTATCATCACGCCTAGCCTTGACAAAAAACTGTGTTGGAGAACTCAGTTTAAGGTCTATCCATACTGACCAGGACAAGTCAGTATGAGGGCTTTCCCGAACTAACTAAGGAGAAGTTAGTTTAAGGGATTACCATACTGATCCGGAGAAATAAATATGAGGGCGTTTTTCCATACTGACTGTAGACAATCAGTATGAGGATTTACCATAGTGACTGTGGGAAGTCAGTATGAGGGCTAAGCTATACTGACCCTCAATTGTCAACGCAAGAGCCTCAGTCAGACTTAGGCATTCGTAAATGCCTAAGTCAGTACGAGGTTATCCAAACTGGGTTTTTGGGCTGAAAAGGAGTCTGACATAAAGTTAGTGTATTGTACACTGACATGGGGTAGAGCATAAAGGAGACCTAAGGCATGGGCTACGATTGGACAACATAATCCATGAGTCTAACGTCTGGATTTATGTGTCTAACGGATAGAAATTCAAAATGCTAAAGGTCCTCCTCTATATAAAGACATGCCCTCTCAACCTTAAACGGTTACCTGAACTGAATTAAAAATCTGTAAGTCTCAAGAAGTCAAAGGGCAATTTCAGGTCATCTCTCCCTGCTAAACTCTCTGAGTTTCCTTGTTCTCTAACACGAGTCTTGAGTCTCCGACTCAAGTTACCCACCGTGCTAACTTCTCCTAGCACGAGGCTGAAACTCTTATTGGTGAATATATCTTTCTGAGATATATTCATAGCAGTCAGTTTCCTAGTCTGGGATTCTGATTCTCATGAACGTATGCCAACCACCTGAGTTCTGGGAAGAACGTATAAACATCCAATCATTTTGGGAAGAATTAGTAAATATCCAACCACCAGGAACGAGACTGTGGGGTGCGTCCCCACTTCAACCTGAAGACTAAGTCTACAAGGAGTTCCTAGGCGAGTGCCATAGCTGACCGGAGGACGGAGGTGCCACAAACTGTGTATAGATCGTAAGGAGGCTTGTATTTACTTAGTGAATTATCCAGACCATGGTTCTGAAGAGTGGATGTAGGATATTGAAGTCCGAACCACTATAAATCTCTGCGTGCTGCTTTACTGCTTTCTTTCATACTTGCTCGTTTTTCCTGTTTCACAAACCGACTCTTGAAACCTTCAATACTTATCCAAGTATTGAAGCGTATATACTGTGAAACTGACTTAAGCTAAAATAAAGACTTAAGCTAAACTTTCCACACCCAAAATTGACTATACTCTGCTTAAACAAACCAGTACATCTGTTATTTTATACTTCCACTGCATATACAAAACCTTATGCTGCACATTTTGCACTCCGATTTCGGGACCGACAAGTGGTATCACACGCCAAGGTTCTTACTGACTACGGTTCTGTTGAGTCACTTAGGACCAGATCTCTGTTTTCTGCACTTGGTTTCTGTTTTGTATGTTTAAGCTCAGGTACACAGAGATGACTCCGATTACAAAGCTTCCAAAGTACTCATCAGAAAATTTTGAGATATGGAAGAAACGCTCGTTGATCATGCTGAAGAATGTCCACCCATAAATGGAAAAGGTTCTATCTACCAGACTGCTAAAGATCACAAAGGTGAATACTCGCTCGGAGGAGCAGAAGGTCAGGAGATAGTGGAGAAGCCTTCTGCAGAGTGGACAAACGACGACAGAGTTTGTTTTCAGCTGGATGCAGTGGCCATGAAGCTCATCTTTCAATCCTTACCACAGCCACTGGATGTTGAAGCCTTAGAGCACAACAACGCCAAGAAGATGTGGGAATTTGTTGGCTCACTTAGTCAAGAAACAACTCAGATGAAGCAGAACAAGCTTCAAAACTGTGTGGATAAGTATGAATCTTTTCAAATGCTTCCTGGTGAAAGTGTCAAATCAATGGAAGCTAGATTCAATGCGATATTTGCGAGCTTAAGAACTTGGGAAGAACATATGAAATTGCTGATATGAATGCAAAAATTCTCTCCAAGATGCCCTAAGAGGACTGGTTCGTCAAAGCCACCAGCTTGAAGGAGAAGGATCTCTCCAAGATGATGACCAAGGATGTGTTTGCCCAGCTCCAAGCCCACGAATGGGACATCCAAATGGCGAACAAAAACAAAGAAGTATGCATGGGATACGGCGGATGGAGCACGAGAACCACGAGCAGGCACGACGGAACCGTAGGTTCTGCATGCACGCGACATTCTGCACAGCCTCGCGCGCACACACCGACATCTCCTCCTCTTCCCTCGGACAACATTGGTGGTGGTGGTGTGGTGCGTGACTCGCGGCGACGAAGGTAGCGAAGGGAGGCGGTCGGTGGAGGTGTAGCGGCGGCTGCAACAGGTGGCCTACGATAGAGAATAAGGTGGCCGACAGTTGGGATGACGGCCAACGCAGGCCAAGGTGGTGGCAAGCGAACGGGACGACGACTGGGGGTGGTGGAACATTCCAGGTTGCGATCGCGCGAAGTGTGCGGCGGTGGTTCGCCGGTGGTGGTTCTAGGGTTTAGGGTCTAGAGCAGACCTCACGGCGGCGGTGGTTCACCGGTGGTGGCCCGTTGGGCCATGTTCTTGTGGGTTATCGGGCTTGCAATGTGTGCATGAGCCGACGATCCATTCACTGGCCCAATTGTCCAATTTTGTGATGGATCAAATCTTTGAGGCCCAATTTCAGAAAATAAATTCTGATCACGGTCTAAGTAGTGGGAGCCCAGTCGAAGATTTGTGAAATAATCCCAAATTGTAATAGATAGAATTATTTCTAAATTTGTATCATGAGGCCACAAGGACATTTTTATTTGCTTTATTATCTGTTCTCGCATGATATATGTGTTCATATTAATTGCACAACATCCAAGCATGTTGTCGATAATAGGAGCACGTTTAATGATTTTATTTACAGCGTTAAAGCATTCTTATGTGATTTATTTTATGTAATTAATTATAACTATACATTCGGGGTTCATGCTTTGCATGATAGAATTTTAACAGTGTTATAATTATGGCTACATAAAATAATTTGTGTTATTGAGCCTTCTGAAGTTAAAATTACTAAGCTAATTAATTTATTTATATAAGACCTCCACAAAGCGATCCCTTATTGGAAGTGGGTAATTTATTATGTAAACGTCTACATGTGTAGCTTACTTAATTTATCATTCATAAGTTCTAATAGATGGGATTTCTTAAAACAAAAGTTTATTTCATGTGAGAAGTGGGAGCTCATGCGTAAACGTCTACATGTGTAGCTTGCGTATAGAGTTTTCATAAGTTCTCTAGGAATTGAATTAAATGAGACAACATTATTATAAGAGATCAGGATGTGTCCTAGTAGATCCTTATATGAGAGGGTTCGCTTTGGTGGTATGCTAGCTTAGATATTGTCCAGAGTATAACGCATTTGAGATGTCCCTGCTCAGTAGGATAATATTATCTTAAGTTAGTCTCCAATTATTAATTTCATTTGTCTATGGATTCCTGATATTGATTGGAATTAATGGACTGAAATTTAAAGATGCAGTTTGGTTAAGTGTTTTGTTGTAAACGTCCGCATGTGTGCCTTGCAATAGTAATACTTACGCGAATTGGAGGAAACATTAATAATGTTTTTGATGGATTTATATACTGAAAGCATTATAATTGGTATATTATGTACATGGTCGATTGGTTAATATACTGGGAATCATAAATGTTGTATGTTCATCTCCTGTCTGAATTAACAAACATGTGTCGCAAACACAATTATCCTCTTATCTCGTCGATAGGGAGATCATACGGTGTGTAGAAGATCACAGAAGATCGTATGGATCGTTTGACCTAGCGAGATATAAATGGTTATCACAGCTGAGACAGTTCCAGGATAAACTGTCGGTGTAGGCTGCAGCATACGCAGTAATAAGCATCTTATCTTGGATGGCTTGGTATGCTGGTGTGGGGCACACATTGATAAGGACCTAAGTCGAGATTGATTCCTTCATCTGACATTAAAAGAATCTAGATCTCTATGGCTTGATGAGATCCTAAGCCTACATGAAGGTACAAAAGTATATGCAGATTGTGTATTACTTTGAGTTGCAGTGAAAGGCTCTAGTTGAGCTTGTATATCTGTATCTTCGGTAATAGCAGTTTGTGTATGAATGTCTGGTACTGGAACTAGGTAACCACATCCAGTATAGGATGGTGACATTCCCTGAACAGCTCAAAAGGTTCGTTATGCTAAAGTCCTGCAGGCTGATTAAGTTCAAGCATAAGTGAAAAGGTTTGAGTGGATTGATTCAGGAATATAAGATGTTAATTAATTAAATAGCTTGTCAGAGCTTAAATTAATTAACGAATGTCTGTAACCTTAAATGTGGGGATATACCGTGCCCATGCAACCCGTACCTCAAAACGTGGTAGCAAATAAGTAGGACAATATTGATTCTCTGGTGGAATAAATCAATATTAATTAATTAATTAATTATATTCTGGGTTGAATATGAGAATTAATTAATTGATAGACCTCATTTGCTATTTGCATTCTAGTCCCTGGTCTGGCCCATGAAACTCAAGCCCAATAGAAGTCCAGTATTTTCCTATAAATAGGCCTCAGTTTCTCAGATCTCAACACACCACAAGATCATAAGTTGCACACAACAAACCAGGTTTTGGGAGCTGTGGTGATCGACTAGATCTGAGAACGAGGAGGAAATTCTGCTTCTCAACCGGGCAAGGAATCTGAAGGGAATCTTCACCAGATATTCAGATTGAGTTGGGATACAGATCAGAAGATCAGATCAGGAGGATTTTTCTTCTCTCTCTCTCCTTGTTTTTTCGAAAATAATTGTTTTATTTTCAAAAGATTTATTTCCTCAATCTGTTAGGAATTAAATCTTTGTGAGTCGAAAAGATCAAGAGGAATCTCCGCGCACTCGTTCTTCAGGGTTTCGCAATCTGAGTATTTCGCATAAACCCCCTTATGCATATTCAATAGGAGCATGCTAGGATTAATCGTATGTATAGCAATTTATTTTTGATATTCCAATTAACGATCATTGGCAAACGGACTTCGTGATTCAATTCACAAATCCCTTCAATTGGTATCAGAGCCAGGTTGAATTAATTGGCTCTATCGGAAAAATAATATTGCCTATGATCTGCATGATAATTATTATTGAATGATTGCGTGAGTTTTGGATTGTATGTTCATGTTTTTTCGTCCTCGTGGTTCTCGGGTTAATCCGCCATTTTGTATGGATTCGTTTTTCACCCACGAGATAAATCCATGGTTAGATTTAGATTTTAGAATTTAATTAGATATTTCAAATGTAATATTTTATTTTCAAAAATTAAATATGTAAAACGAAGAACGAAGAATGCGAAGAATACGAAGAACGAAGAATACGAAGAACGAAGGGCCACATAAGGACGCATGACAGCGCTGGCACGGCTGCATGGCCGTGCACGACAGTCAGGCACGTCGGGGCCTTGGCAGTGGCACAGCCGCGCGGAAACCCTAGGGTTTCAGTGCACGCGGCCACACCCGGCAGGGCCAGGGTGCGGCAGCTCCGGGCGAGGCTGATGGCGCGAGGGACGGCAGGGCAGGCGGCCGGGACGGCAGCGCGCGGCTAGGGCGCGCGCGCAGCAGGGCTGCACAACCCTGCGCGCGCGTCGGCAGTACGTCTCCCTCCATCGGTCGACGTCGGTAGGCGGAGCAAGTGGTGGCGGCGGTGGCTCGGGTGGCTGGCGATGGGGCTGGGCGTGCGGCCGGAATGCTGAAAAACCCTAGGTTTTTTTGCGTGGTTCGCGCGAGCTCCCGATTCTGCTCTTGCGCGATTATGATGAGTCACGGAGGCCGACGGTGGAGAAGAAAAGTGAACGGAGGTTCGGGCAATGGTCGGGGCAAGCCGGGGCAGCGGCATGCGAAACGGGCAACGGCCGGATGAGGCGGCATCACGGGCTGCAACCATGCACATACGTGCATGGTTGTTGCGCATGCCAGGAGCCCTCACGACGGCGGCGAGTCCCTGGCGGCAGTGGTTCGCCGGTGGTGGCTCGTCGAGCTAAGTTCTTGCGGGCTATTGGGCTTGCAATGTGTGCCTAGGCCCGCGATTTGGTTAACTGGCCCAATTGTCCAATTTTCTAATGGATCAAATCTTGGAGGCCCAAATTCAGAAAAAAAATTCAGATCACAGTCCAAGTAGTGGGAGCCCAGTCGAAGATCTGTATAATTAATTTCAACTTGTAATAGTTAGAATTAATTTTATTTTGTATCATGGGGTCACGAGGACTTTTTTTATTTGTTTTATTATCTGTCTTCGCATGATATATGTGTTTAATTTAATTGCGCAACATATAAACATGTTGTAGATAATAGGAGCACGTTTACTACTTTTATTTACTGCTTTAAAGCATGCTATGTGATTTATTTTGTGTAATTAATTATAACTATAAATTCGGGGTTAATGCTATGCATGATAGAATTTTAGCAATGTTATAATTATGGCTACATAAAATAATCTGTGCAATTGAACCTTATGAACTAAAAAATTACTAAGATCACAATTTAGTAAGAGCTCCACAAAGCGATCCTTCATTGGAAATGGGTAATTTATTAGGCAAACGTCTACATGTGTAGCTTACTTAATTTATTATCCATAAGTTCTAATAGATAGGATTTCTTAAAACAAACATTTATTTCATGTGAGAAGTGGGAGTTCATGTGTAAACGTCTACATGTGTAGCTTGCGTATTGAGTTTTCATAAGTTCTCTAGGGATTGAATTAAATGAGACAGCCTTATTACAGGGATCGGGTGTGTTCTAATAGATCCTTATATGGGAGGGTTGGCTTTGGTGGTAAGCTAGCTTAGATGTTATCCAGAGTATAACTCATTTGTGATGTCCCTGCTCAGTAGGATAATATGGTCTTAAGTTAGTCTACAATTATTAATTCCATTTGTCTAAGGAACCCGGACATGGATTGGAATTAAACGAGTGGAATTGAAAGATGCAGTCTGGTTAAGTGTTTTGTTGTAAACGTCCACATGTGTGGCTTGCAATAGTAATACTTAGGCAAATTGGAGGAAACATTAATATTGCTTTATCATAAGGTTTCAATATTTAGTTGTTTCAATAGTTTGCGACTATGTTTTAATTTCTGTTTTAATTTATTGTTTTCAGACATGTCTATTCATATTGTAAACCTCTTAGCACTAAACCCTTTAACCGGTCCCAATTTTCCTGAATGGAAGTTTTGCTTCATGGAAATACTCTGTACTGCAAAACATGCCTATGTACTTGATGCAGTATTTTTTATCAAGTAAAAATTATCGAACACGAAGACTCAATTCGCCCGTTGTTTAAGTAAAAGGGACTAATTTAGGAACTCAATATCTAAACGCGATAAAAATAACTTTGAATATCAAACTCTAAACTATCTAGCATTCAATTTCAATTAAAAACAATGAAGTAAAATTCAATTCAACTAAATAAGATCCAAAAGAGATCGGTTGAGGAATATAGGATGGATTGGGGTGGAATATGAATATGTTTGGATTTGTCAACTTTACTAACCAATTTCAATCGAAAGAATGGGTCGGTTCATCGAATTCTAGTTACAACCCTTAATACCGGTGCAATAACAGTCGATTAATTTCGATCTCAACCTAAGTCTAGGTATGTTGATTTTAATTAACTCCCAAAAGCTCAAGAACACAATGACCTAGATACCAATTCACCCATCTTCTAAGTGAAACAATACCCAATTATTATTGCAATCCCCTCTAAATCACAAACCTATCAAGTTAGTTCATTGATGCATACTTTCCAACACATGGTGATCAATCATGAAACGAACACAAATTAAATCCACAATAATAATCAAAACCTTGAAAACTTCAATAATTCAAATCCAAACAATATTCAAATCGTCCCAATCACATCCAAATCCTCAACTATGAGTTTAGTCACTCATGATTACAATGAAAACTATCGAAACCCCAAAGTAGAACATAGAAGAGAAAGGAGAACAAGAAAGCTTAGGATTTTAATGATGAATCTTCAATCTAGCTTCGAATCCTTCCTTCCACCTTCAATTTCCAGCTTTACGAAGTGAAAATCGCTGCTAACTCGTGCATTAGTCTCTCTAGGGTTTTCAAAAGTCGAACCCCTACTTTGTAAAATCCATTGGCCTTTTATAGTTGTGAAACCCGCAGCTTCAGGCCTTCTGATCCCGAACGGGATCCTCCTTTGTAAAGTTCCATCCCGAGAGGAATGAAATGAACTTATCGCCCAAAAAACCCGACCGATCCCGTACGGGACGACGTGGTCCCGAACGGGATCTGCTACGGCTCCTCAAACTCTCTTCTCGAATTCACGCCAAACTTCCGTATCCTGAACGCACTGGAACCTCCCGAACACGGTCCCGAGCGGGACCAAGCCGTCCCAAACGGGACCGGCTTTGAATTTTCAGCAATTTCATGCTTTTCTTGTCCCGAACGGGAGGTGTGTGTCCCTAACGGGATGTGCTTCGCCCTTGGCCTCAATTTAGCTCCAAAACTCCAGTTTTTAACCTTTTTTCGCCCTGCACACTCAAAACAACTCACGAACACCCAGTGAAGGAAAATCAATGAAAAGAAGAGATATGTGTGTGATTTGTATACCAAATTCTCATAAATCCATTCAATTCACATCCATAAAATCATGCAAATTACACACATATCAGTACTTTACATGGACCTACTATCTCCTCAGTATTGGAACTGTACTGGTTATGAGCGAGAATTCTATGACAGGATGGAAAGTTTCTGATGAGTTTGCCCGCAGACTCATCATGAACAGTCTGTCTAGAGAATTGAAGCTCAAGTACAAGAAGTACCGGACTGTTGTTGAGATATGGAGGGACTTTGTGAAAGTATATGGGAAGGTGAGACGAACTATCAGTTATGATCTTGTGAAGGACCTGGTTTGCAAGAAAATGACTGAGGGGAGTTCGTTGGTTCTGCACTTCATCAGCATGATGAGAATCATGAGAAAGTACAGAAAGAGAGGTGGACAAATTAATAAGCGGGTAGAAATAAACATTGTCCTGCACTCCTTATTTGATTCTGATGGTGATTTCATCAAATCTCTCGGTGCCAGGCGCGGGTTTCCTCTTCATGAGTTACTCATGGCCCTGTTGCGAGAGTGATAAGCTCATATTTATACTCACTTATCTATATTTTTCTCATTGTTTCAAGTGTTTTACATTATGTTTTTACTTATTTCTATGCATGAGTCTATTTTGGAGGGTGTTATGCCTTTGATGGGTAATTTTTGCAGGTTTTAGGCCAAATTCATTGGAAACCCGTACCGAAAGCAGATGATGTTCAAAGGAACAATCATGAATTCTTCCACAAGTGTAATCCGAGCTGATGGAGCATGGAAATAGAAAGATCTTTGAATTAGCTTCCAACGCAACTGGAATCGGGTCAATCGGAAATCGGGAGCAAAAGTTATGGCCAAAACCGTGAGACTGCATAGATTGAGGTTTTTATGTCAAGAGACAGGATTTGTGTCGACTGAAACAGAGGTCAAAACTCTGGATACTTGTGATCTGCAATCCTGTCGACCGATAGGATTTGTGTCGATCGACACGGAGGCCCGAAAAGGCTATTTTGGGCCTGTTTTGGCAGTTTTTGCTATTTTTACCCAATACTCAAATTAGGTCTTCTTCCCCCTCTATAAATATGAACTCTTAGGAACGAAAAATATAAAGTTTTTCCTTGGATTTTACATTGAGTTTTGGAGTTTTTCAAGACATTGAAGGTTCCTTTTCATTTGTAAGTTCATTAATTAAATGTTTCTTTATTTTCTAGTCATGATTTGTGGCTAGAACCCTAAACAGGTTCTAGGGTTATGCTTTCTTTTCTGATGCATGTCTAATTGATATCAATTCATATAGCATGGTTTAATTCTCTGATTTAATTTTATAATCTAGATTAAAAGAAGGACCGAGAGGTGAATTGAGATCTAGGTTTATAGTTAATAATTGATGGATCGGGAGATGAAAATTATTAACAGGAAGAGAGAATTAATTGTGTTTGTTTTCTGTCTCAAAAGGAAGAAACCTACATAGGAATAATTAGATAATTATGAGATTGATTAATTTGGTGTTCTTGAGACCGAGAGGAGATAGTCACTAATTAATAATCTAGGATTTAATTGTCTGACCAAGGAATTTAATCCACAAAAATCTATGTTTTCCCCATTGCTGAGTTGATTGATATTTGCATGTTGATGATTAGATAATCTGCCCTAGGATCTGTGCTTTCCTTTATTGTTTTCAAAACCCTTTATTTTCTGCATTCTCATCTTTAATTTACAAAACAAAAACCCCCTTTCTATTTTCCTCAAACTTCTATGTCCTAGAAATTATAGCTAGTACTTTGGATTTTTCGTTGCACTGTCCCTGGGGATCGACCGCCTTAGGGTGTAAAAATATTATTTGCTCGCTGCTTTCTGCAGTTATCAAATTGGCGCCGTTGCCGGGGATTTGTCAGATTAATCTAATTATTAGTTTATTTTTAGTTTTGATGGATTGAGGCTGTATTTTATTTTAATTTCGTTTTTATTGGTTTTGCTGTTTTTAATTTCGTATTTAGTTTGTTGATTTTGGTTTTTGGTGTTTAATTTTTGTGTTTTTCCTGTTCAGTTTTTTTCGGTTTTCGGCTTCTGTTTCAATCGACAGATTCTCTGTCGACCGAAACAGGCGCAGAAAACACCCATGTCGATCGATAACCTCTTTGTCGATCGACACAGTGTCTGATTTTTTGTTTCTCATTGTTTTTGTTGCAGGTTTATGAACACAAGGGCCCAGGGCAAGCCACTCGAGATGTTTGATCCAGAGATCGAGGCTACAGACCGGAAGAGGAAAGGCAAAGAAAAACAAAGCACAAGCACAGTCATGGATGAGATGCCACCTTTGGAGGAAACAGATGCACAACTCATTACTCAAGAGAGTGCCACCTTACTTGTCCAAGAAGTCACTCAGATGAAGGACATCATCAAGCAACTCATGGCAGAAAGGGAAGCTGACAGGCACGAGGCCGAAAGAAGAGAGAGAGAAAGGCGCCGCACAGATGACTCTGATGATTAGGACCCCAATGCAAAGGCGCAGCCCAGGAATGAGGGATTTGTTATTGGCATCACCACCAATAATTTTGAACTCAAGACCGGCTTGATTCAGATGGTTCAGCAGAACCAATTTGGGGGCCGAGCAGTGGAGGATCCGTACACTCACCTCAGGATGTTCGTGGAGGTGTGTGATACCATCAAGCAAGAAGGAGTCACCCAGGATGTGATCCGTCTGCGCTTGTTTCATTTCTCACTTCGGGATCAGGCTAGGACGTGGTTTACAACCTTGGACTGCAGCAACATTCATACATGGGCCGATCTCAGAGCCGAGTTCCTCGCCGCCTTCTTCCCACCTTCAGTCATCATTCAGAAAAAGATGGAGATCTTGCAGTTCCACCAGAGGATGGATGAGACTCTCTTTGAGGCATGGACCAGGTTCAATGAGCTACTGAGGAGTTGCCCGGGCCATGGAGTTATTACTGAGGAGCAGGCCCACATCTTCTACAGAGGATTGACTATGGAGAGCCAGAAGTCAGTGGACTATGCAGCCGGTGGATCATTGATGAGCAAGTCACCAGAAAAGGCTCTAAAATTGTTCAGGAAGATGGCCCTGCATGATCAACAATGGGGGAACCGAGAAGGCCACAGATCCGAGCTGTTGAGGCAAAGGAGAATGATGCATTGAAGAAAGAGGTTGAGAAGCTAAAGGGGGAAGTTGAAAAAACTAACTACTTCTGCTTCTGTTTCTGTTGCACATGTTGATCCTATCACCGACGTGAACTACATGAATCGTGGTGGCTACCAGAATCAGTACCGGCAAGGGATCCACCAACACTACCATCCTAGACCTCATCCAGGTTTCTCCTACTCTCAGCCTGAAGCTGCCGAACAACCACCTCCTGATTTTGATGTGCAGAATGGCGAGATTGTGGAGAAGAAGAAGGAGAGCCTTGAAGAGGTGCTCAAGAATTTCATCAAAGCTTCAGATCACAAAGTGGGGAAAGTGGAAAAAGAAGTGGCAGGACTGACTACTAAGGTGGATCTGCTTGGAAAGCACGTGAAGATCATTGAGACTCAAGTGAGCCAAATTGCTACCACTATCGGGATGCAACACACTTCAGGAAAGCTGCCCAGCACCACCGAGGCAAATCCCAAGAACCAGAAAGAGTGCAGAGTTGTGAAGCTGAGGTCCAGAAAGAGTTATACAGACCCGAGCATGCCCCAAAGCAAGTTTGGGGGGAGAAAAGAAGCAGACCCAGCAGAGCCGGCCTCTGTTTCAATTGACAGGAATCCTGTCGATCAACACAGAGGCCCAGAAGAGGCAGTCAACATAGATTCAGAGGAGGAGATTGACAGAACTGTAGAGGGTGTGTCGATCAACACACTCCATGTCGATCGACAGGCAGGACAGAGCAAAGGCCAGTCGACACAGCAGCATTCTTCCACTCCCAAGGCTGCCAAGACACCTCCGATGTCGTTCCCTCAGAGATTCGCCAAGCAGAAAGAGGATTCCAAGTTCTCGCGCTATGTCGAGAATTTGAGAAGGTAAGTATTGATTTACTTCTGATTGAAGCTCTCTCTGAAATTCCAGGTTACATGCGCTATCTCTGGAAGCTGATGAGCAAAAAGAAACATTTTGTGGAGAACGCAACTGTCAAGCTTCATGAGCAATGCAACATGGTACTCCAAAAGAAGGTTCCAATCAAGAGGAGCGACCCAGGATGCTTCACCATCCCAGTGGAGATTGGGGGGATCTCATTCGAGAAGGTGTTGTGCGACACCAGAGCCAGCATCAACCTCATGCCCTACTCCATCTTTCAGCGCCTCAAGATTGGAGAACTGAGGCCGATCTGTGTCCCACCCAAAAGGTATCATAGAGGATGTTCTCATTCGTGTGGGTCATCTAATTTTTCCTGCAGATTTTGTATTCTTGGACATGAAGGAGGATGGAAGCACACCACTGATCATGGGTAGAGAATTCCTTGACACAAGTGATGCTCTGATTGATTGCCGCGGAGGAGAGATAACCCTCCGAGCCAATGAATAAAAGATTACTTTTAAGCTTGACAGTAGCCGGCATGAATCTGAATGCTTCAAGATCACTTCTAGAGATGAGGCTGATGATGAGGATGAAGAAGATGATGAGGGACTGACTGAAGAAATCAAAGAAGACCGCGCCGCTCAGAGATGGGAGCGAGGGAACGAGACGACAAAATTGTCAATTACACCGTCTCAACCCGAGCTCACTACTGTCATCCAAGACTGGTGGGTTTTTATGGTGGACTCAAAAGGAAGGCGAGTGCGATCTTGCCCGCCCTGGTTCTGAACTGAGGTATCGTCGAGCTATGACGTTAGCTAAAGCACTTGTTGGGAGGTAACCCAACTGTTATTTGTTTCTATTTCAATTCTTTTCAAATTTCGTAGTTGTTTATTTTTATTTTCTGCCTTTACTTTGTTTTTGGTTTTATTGTTCAATTTTGAAAAAAAAAATTAGAGGAATTGCCTCTGTTTCAATCGACAGACCGGCTGTCGATCGACATAAAGGTATGGCACACGGAGAACACTTCGATCGACAGCAGCAGGAGTCGACAGAAGGCTTTGTGTCGATCGACAGCAGCAAGAGTCGACAGAAGGCTCTGTGTCAATCGACAGGCCCCCTGTCGATTGACACAGAGTGCTAGCAGCACCAATTCTTCATCGTGCAGTGCTGACTTCCTCGGGTGGATAAAAATGTCGATGTCTGAGATCGACAGTCCGGTACAGTTCTATTTCTTGTCTGATTTTCAAACTTTTTCTTACTCTTCGAGTTCTAAATAAGTTTGGGGGGATGTGGACAAGAAATTCGAACTTTCTATCCTTTACTTGCTTGTTTTTATTGCATTTATTTGATTTGGTGTGTTTAATTTTTGCCAATAAAAAAAATATAGATAGTATGTGAGGAAAATCTTTAAGTAATTGAACCCTCTTGCATTATATGCAATGTTTGGAATCAATCTTTGATTAGTTGAGTTGATTTCGATTGTGGTTGATTTGCCTATGAATGTAGAATACCGCATGATAGGGTCTAATTGAAACTTACACTTGCATGATGTTTGAGTGGATTGAAATTGACTAAGGAAGAAAATTTGAACCCAAGTGAGTTTTTGAGCCTTTATTTGTTCATGAGAGATTCGCATGTATGTTTTCGTTTCTCTAGAACTTGCTTTTGTTCTGTTTTGAGACTGCATAGTGTGCACAATGATAGAAAATGATCTTAGGCCATTTTTGTTTGCCATATCTTCCTAAACACTATCCCTTATAAAAATTTATCCTTAGTTAAGCCCCTTTGAGCCTGTTACTTTTCTTTCTTGTCTATGAGTTAAAGAGAAGCATTGTAGTCCATCTTGTCTATGAGAAGTGCTATAAACATGTGATTCGTTTCTTGTCTATAAGAGTTGGGCAAAATAAAGGGTAGATTGTTGATTATTGTTCAAGAGGTAGCCTTTGAGTCCTTGGTTTCTGTACTTGTCTATGAGTGAAATTTCGGATTCCTTCTTGTCTATAAGTTGAGGTGAAACAAAGAATTATAAGAGGATAAGAAATCTTTAGTTGGTTACGAAAAAAAAGAGCTTGAAAAGAAAAAAAAAAGAAGAAGAGTCTTGATTGGTATTGTAAAATAAAAGGAGAATGGTAGATGTCTTAAGAAGGTGAATTAAGATTGATGAGGTGGACGCACTTAGTTTATTTTGAGTCACTTGGCCATATTTCCCTACCTTTCACAAAAAGCCTACATTACAAACCTATCAAAGTCCTTTTTGATTCTTGAATTGTGCGCACAAATGAGCAATGGAGATTTTAGAACTCTTGCAAGCCTATGGTAGAAAATTCTTCATACATGTTGTGAGTGCTTTCATTTAAAACCCAAACACTTGAGTGATTGAGCGATACACTTTTCCGTGAGTCTTCCGAAGTTGATGAATATCTTATCTCTTTCAATTGCTTGTGTAATGTGGATTGATGAACCTGGATTGTGATGAATCTTGTGAGGCATTGCACTTTCAACTGCTTGAGATTTCTTTCTTCTTTTCTTCGATTGAGGACAATCTAATATTCAAGTTTGGGGGGTTTGATAAGCTCATATTTATACTCACTTATCTATATTTTTCTCCATTGTTTCAAGTGTTTTACATTATGTTTTTACTTATTTCTGTGCATGAGTCTATTTTGGAGGGTGTTATGCCTTTGATGGGTGATTTTGCAGGTTTTAGGCCAAATTCATTGGAAACCCGTACTGAAAGCAGATGATGTTCAAAGGAACAGTTATGAATTCTTCCACACGTGTAATCCAAGATGATGGAGCATGGAAATAGAAACATCTTTGAATTAGCTTTCCAACGCAACTGGAATCGGGTCAATCGGAGTTTGGGAGCAAAAGTTATGGCCAAAACTGTGAGACTGCGCAGACAGAGGTTTTTGTGTCGAGAGACAGGATTTGTGTCGACCGAAACAGAGGTCAAAAATCCAGAGACTTGTGATCTGCAATCCTGTCGACCGACAGGATTTGTGTCGATCGACACGGAGGCCCGAAAAGGCTGTTTTGGGCCGGATTTGGCAGTTTTTGCTATTTTTACCCAATACTCAAATTAGGTCTTCTTCCCCCTCTATAAATATGAACTCTTAGGCATGAAAAATATACAGTTTATCCTTGGATTTTACATCGAGTTTTGGAGTTTTTCAAGACATTGAAGGTTCCTTTTCATTTGTAAGTTCATTAATTAAATGTTTCTTTATTTTCTAGTCATGATTTGTGGCTAGAACCCTAAACAGGTTCTAGGGTTATGATTTCTTTTCTGATGCATGTCTAATTGATTTCAACTCATATAGCATGGTTTAATTCTCTGATTTAATTTTATAATCTAGATT
>JAPKLW010002057.1:0-13436 GCA_026898455.1 Plectranthus barbatus
AAAGAAATAACGAATAATCTTTAAGTACTAAGTCGAGCGTTCTTGAAAACACTGATTAGGAAAATCAGATAAAAAGGTTTTTTTGTTATGAAAATCGCAATAGTTGCTAATGAAAATTAAACAGGAAATTGAAAAGCTTTTGAATTCAAATAAGAGAAGCACAGATTCCAGGGATATCTACCTATCAAGTATGACATGTATGAATGAATTGATTAATTCCCAATTTTAATTCCTCTTCGTAGTGAAACATCAAAAAAGTATTACGAAAAGATGTATCCAGCAGTATCTAGGGTTAGATATGCCTTTTATCTCCAAATCAGATTCAGATTAGGAATCCCGCATGCGCGTTGATCGTGGCGGTCTGGCGTCGATCGCTGCTCCTGAAACATCTTCGTCGATCGATGAGCATTGGCAGCAATCGACGCGGCCTTTGCTTCCGTCGATCTTTCTTTTCCCTTCGTCGAGCGCTGTGCCTTCTTTGCCTCGTCGATCGACGAGCCTCTTCGTCGATCGACGAGGTGCTGAAACTGGGATTCTAATTCTTCTCTGTTTTTTGACTAAAAACCTGCATGATTCATCAAACACGACATTACGAGTACAAAATCCAATTTATGCATGAAAAAGATACCAAACACGATCTAAACACTACACAATCAGTCAAAGAACCATAAGATAAGTTGGTGAAAATCCTAACTTATCAGGGGTACGGATCTTTTGGGCAGGCCTTGTTCAGATCCGTGTAGTCCACACAAACACGACTCTTCCCATTCTTCTTCTTCACTACCATGACATTGGCCAACCTAGTCGGATATTTCACCTCCCTTATGGACCCAATATCAAGCAGTTTCTGAATTTCTTCATTTATAGCATCATTCTTCTCCGGAGAGAACTTCTGCCTCCGTTGTTGTATAGGTCTCGCACTTGGGTCTACTTGCAACTGGTGGGTCATCACCTTGGGATCTATGCCGACCATATCCTTATGTGACCAGGCAAACACTTCGCGTTCTTTGCTCAAGAAATCTACGAGCTCTTCTCGGAAATTGAGGTTGAGCTCGCTCCCAATGTTCGTCATCTTGGTAGGATCGGAAGGGTAAAGTTTGTAGGGTTTTTACGTGAACCGAATAACCAAAACCAAACTGAACCAGATCGATCTATGGATATTGCTCACAATTAAATTTCTCAAAACCTAGCATGCTCCTATGAATTTAATACATAATTGTGGATTGAGAGATTACCGTAATTCCGTCGTCTCTGTTTCGATCTTTTGCGTTTGAATTCCAAAATCTAATTCAACCACTCAATTCGATTTCTCTGCGAAAACAGAAATTAGAATACTAATTTCTAGAGAAAATCAAAAATAAAGAAAAGGGAAGAAGAAATATGTTCTCCAGATTAGATCTTCAGATCTGTATCCCGGTGCTGGTCAGATCTACTACTGGTGAGGACTCCGTAGATCTGTGGCTTGAGCAGGACCAGAATTCAAAAATTCTCCTCCTTCTCCCTTGAAAACGGCGCCCCCTCTCTCACTCTCTAGATCTAGGGTTTTTCAAATTGTGTTATGAAGTGGCTTAGGGTTTCAGAGAGTGAGAGGTCTATTTATAGACCTAGGGTTATAAAACCCTAATGGGCTCCTATGCTCAATTCAGCACACTTGTTGGGCCAGACCTGGGACCTAATGCAAATAATAAAGTGGGCCTATAAATTAATTAATTCCCATGTCCACAACCCAGGACACAATTAATTAATTAATATTAATTCTTTTTCACCACAGAATTAATATTGAACTACCCCTTTATTACCACGTTATGAGAACAGGTTGCATTAATTGAGAATCCCCATATTTAAGGTTACCGGACATCCAATAATTAATCGGAGCCTCTGACAAGCTCTAACTACAATTAATTAATATCTTATAATTCCTGAGTAGTACCACTCAAACCTACTCGTGCCTGAACTTAATCAGCCTGCAGGACTTTGGCACCATGAATGTTATTGAGCTCCTCAGGGAATGTCCCCATCCTATTACTCGGATATGGTTACCTAAGTCCAGTCTCAAGCGGTACTACACGAACTGTTGTTACCCAAGATGCGGATATACGAGCACGTTACTTAGGCTCTCCACCATGGCAAGTCAAAGCAACAGTCAACCCGTGCAAACCCCTGAACCTTCGTTAGGGTTTGGACTCAATCAATATAACGAGATCTTTTATTCGCTGATGTCACACAGACGAATATATCTCACTGCGGTCCATCAATACGCCACCTCTGCGTACCAGCATGTCAAGTAATCAAGATAGACTACTTATTCCGACAATGTCGCAGCCATCCGAACAGACGTATCCTCATACGCTGTCTCGGCTGTGATCAGGTTTATGTCTCACTAGGTCAAGTGATCATACTGTCTTCTGAGATCTACAACACGCCGTATGATCGTCCCTATCGGTGAGACAAGAGGATACCATTGTTCATACATGTACGATTGTTAACAGATAGGAGAAATAAACCGTTGTATACTAATTATAATAAATGCTTTCAGTATACAAAACCCATCAATCTCCCACTTATACTCAAAGCATAACTAAGCTATTACAGAGTATACAGTCCGTCTATCTAGTCTGCTGTCTCTTTAACCACTATCAGTGGTCGGCATCCACCTCAGACCCAGCTCACGAATATGTCTTTCATAAACTTTCTGCGGCAAGCTCTTTGTAAACGGATCAGCAAGATTGTCAGCAGTGTCAATCTTCTTAATCAGCACATCGCCCCTCGATACGATTTCTCGTATGATATGGTACTTTCTCTCTATGTGTTTGCTTGCCCTGTGAGACCGCAGTTCCTTTGAGTTTTCCACCGCACCATAGTTATCACAATAAATTGTGATGCTCCTCGGCAAACTCGGAATCACGCCCAACTCTAAAAGGTAGTTCCGGAGCCAAACCCCCTCTTTCGAGGCATCGGAGGCGGCGACATATTCCACCTCCATGGTGGAGTCAGCAATGCATTTCTGCTATGAGCTCCACCAAGATACAGCTCCACCTCCCAGGGTAAACACATAACCTGAGGTCGATTTCTTCTCATCCTGGTCCCCTTGGAAATCCGAGTCTGTATAACCCACAGGGCACAAATCCTCACTTTGATAAACTAGGCAGAAATTCCTAGTTCTCTTCAAATACTTGAGGATATGCTTTACAGCAGTCCAGTGCGCCTGTCCAGGGTTAGACTGATATCTTGCTACCATGCCAACGGCATAACAGATATCTGGCCTGGTACACAGCATTGCATACATGAGACTACCCATAGCCAAAGCATATGGTACAAGACTCATTTCGTCTTTCTCCCGCTGTGTCTGAGGACACTGCCCACTAGAAAGACGAACGCCATGTCTGAAAGGTAGCAAGCCTTTCTTGGCGAGTTTCATGCTGAACCGGGCTATCACAGTATCCACATAGGATGCCTGGGATAAGCTCAACATTCTTCTTTTACGATCTCGTAAGACCTTAATCCCAAGAATGTAGCCAGCTTCACCCAGATCCTTCATTTGGAACTGTTCGGATAACCAAACCTTGATTTCGGACATCTCTCCCTCGTTGTTTCCTAATAGGAGTATGTCATCAACGTATAGTGCAAGGAAGACCACGCTCCCACTGACACAAAGTCGGTAAACACAACTTTCATTTTCCAACTGTGCAAATCCATAGGATTTAATCACATCGTTTAAACGTAAGTTCCACGACCTTGAAGCTTGCTTAAGTCCATACAAGGACTTCTTAAGCTTCCAGACAATATGTTCTTCGCCCTTGCTTATTAACCCTCGGGTTGCTGCATATAGATGTCTCTACCTTCTTCAAGGTAACCGTTTAGAAAAGCGGTTTTGACATCCATCTGCCAGATCTCGAGGTCCATATGCGCAGCTATGGCAAGGAGTATCCGGATGGATTTGAGCATGGCTACGGGTGAAAAGGTTTCGTCATAGTCAATGCCCTCTTTCTGACTATAACCCTTTGCCACCAGCCTGACCTTGAAAGCCGTGATCTTTCCATCCGCCTCTTTCTTTCTTTTGTATACCCATTTGCACCCTATGGCCCTAAAGCCATCCGGCAAATCAGTTTTCTGGTATACATCCATAGCAGTTATGGATTCTATTTCAGAATCCATGGCGACACGCCATTTGGCAACATCTTTGTCCTGCACTGCCTCTTCGTAAGTCAGTGGGTCAGAGTCCTCATGTCCGTCTTCCGGGCTCAAGTCCGAAGACTCACCCACGAACATGTACCTTTTCGGTTGGAAAATAACTCTCCCACTACGATGAGGTATCGGTGCCGTGTCAGTAGTAGGTGCAGTGACTTGTGGTCCTGCACCTTGCACTGAAGAACGTGTCTGTGGTGTTGTACCTCTCACAGGTGCACCCACATCTACACGTTCCCCTTCCCTTGGAATTACATTCTCGTTCTCAATTTCTTGAAGAACGATATCACTTCTTGACCTGTGATTACTCACATACTCGTCCTCCAAGAATCTAGCGTTGGTGCTAACAACGACCCTTTGACTCTCAGGACAGTAAAAGTAACCACCTTTCGTTTACCTGGGATACTCTATGAACAGCATTACTTTTGACCTGCTTTCTAACTTATCAGGTTCTTTCGACAGTACGTGTGCCGGACAGCCCCATACTCTAAACTTGCACAAACTAGGTTTGCGACAAAGGAAGAGCTCAGAAGGCGTCTTAGGAACTAATTTAGAAGGCACCACATTGAGCACGTAAGCTGCTGTCTCCAATGCGTAGCCCCAAAACGAAATTGGTAAGTTTGCATAACTCATCATTGATCTTACCATCTCTAGAGGAATCCTATTTCTTCTTTCAACTACACCGTTTTGTTGGGGAGTACCCGGTGCAGTCCATTGGGATGTAATCCCATTTTCTGACAAATACTGCAGGAACTCGTTACCGAGGTATTCGCCACCGCGGTCAGATCGCAGCGACTTGATAGTTTTCCCGACCTTCTTTTCTACTTCAGCCTTGAACTCTTTGAATTTCTCAAAGCATTCAGACTTGTAGCGAAGCAGGTAAACGTATCCGTACCTTGAGTAATCGTCAATGAAAGTGACGAAGTACTCGTACCCTCCACGAGCCTGCATGGACATCGGTCCACATAAGTCAGAATGGATCAATTCCAACACTTCCTCTGCTCGAGACTGACTAGCCTTGAAAGGCCTAGTTGACATCTTGCCCTCGATGCAGGATTCGCAGACTTGATAAGGTACAGCCCGGACTAAGTCCAATTTACCATCATCTGCAAGTCTCTGAATCCGCTTCAAGCTGATCTGACCCAGTCTCAAGTGCCAGAGATATGTAAGATCCTCATCAGAAGAAGTAAGTTTTCTCTTCCTAGGATTATCAATTACGGATGAATTACATGCAATACTTGCGGAAGACTTATGATTACAGTTAACAACATAGAGAGAATTATTCAGCATTCCACGACAGATAACACCGTTATTACCAATGATAGAAACACCACTATCAAAAATAACTGAATATCCATCAACATAAAGTTTGGAAACTGAAATGAGGTTCCGCCGAAAATCCGGCACATACAAAACATCTCTCAATGTTAAAACGGAATCATCAAAGTACAAGGTGAAATCTCCAATGGCAGTTGCACTCACTTGTGCTGCGTTCCCCATCGAGACGGTAACCTCGTCATTCTTCAGCACCTTCCTCGGTGTGAACCCCTGCAAAATGTAACAAACATGATCAGCAGCTCCAGTATCCACTACCCACGAATGAGTAGAAACCAATGCTAAACATGTTTCCGTTACAAATGCAAATGACGTACCTTGTCCCTTGGCATTCGGACAATCCACCTTTCCGCATCCAGCACACTTGTTCTTCTTTGGAGTGACCTTGGCTCTCTTCCACTTCCTAGACTTGCTATCACTACCTGCTTTCCTGAACTTGCTCTCAGCACCGTCATCTCCAACCTTAGAGGTTGTTGAACCAGCGCTAGAACCAGATAGAACAGGTTTCCGTGCTCGCATGGTAGACTGCTCCACTACAAGATCCTCAAGCAGCTCATGCAGAGCATACTCTCCCTTTGCAGCAGCAACTACCTTAAAGTCATTAAAAGATTCCGAAAGAGAATTCAAGATAATATCAATCTCGCCTTGCGCACTGATATTACCACCCCGCATAGTGAACTGTCTCATGAGATCAATCAGAGACATCATGTGCTCTGTCACCGAACTATCCTCAACCATCTTCTTGCACACAAGATTGTGTACAAGCTTACAGTCGATAGTTCGCTCCACTTTGCCAAAAGCTGTCGAGAGTTCCTTCCAAAGCTCTCCAGCCCTTTCGAGGTGTTCATACTTATGCCTTAATTCTCTAGACAGGGAACCCGTGATGAGCCAAAAGGCAGACTCATCAGCATCCTCCCATCTGTCATAGAATTCAAGCTCAAGTTCGCACACACCTCTTTGAGAACGCAACAGTGGATCCATGTAAAGAACATGTGCTTGATTTTTCAGATAAAGGATGTGTTTGATGCAGAAACTTCATACATGGAAGTTCGGACCAGTTAGAGGATTGAGAGCAAGTATATGATCGACAGTAGACATAGACATATCTGAAACAATAAAGAATCTTAAATAAGAACATACATGTTGAACTTCGAAAACAAATGCATTGAAAACCTTTTAATAAATTAAATACAAATGTTTTCCACTAATTGCCCAAGAGTTCCCACCGCAAGCTACACTCGTAGACATTTACGATGTCACCCTCAACCAGAACTGCGGGTTTTAAGCCCCAATCCATTTAATTTCACTACCATGTCAGGATGCTTTTGACACTAGAAATTAATAATTAGTGAAAACCTTAGACCAAGCCATCTCTCAAGAACAGGGATGCAATTCTTGCATTATATTCTAAGATGCTTCTAAGCAATTAACCACAAATTTAACTCCGGCCAAAAGAGACAGTTTAGCATGGCACGTAACCATACCGCACAGCCATCAAAGCTTTTGTTATCTATAATTTAAATCAATCCTAGAATACTTGTGAAAGAGGTCTACGCAAGCTACACTCGTAGACGTTTACGCAAAGCCCTCCCACTATTCACATGATTTAAATTGTTTGTCTAGAAATCCCAACAACCGTACCCATGCACCTCCGGGAACTAGCAAGCTACACTCGTAGACGTTTACTAGAACGAGAGATACACTTACAGCCTAGGACCGCTTTGTGGAGGTCTATTGATTTTAATTAAAAAATCTGCTTAGTATTTTTCTTTTAAAAGGTTTCTTTATGCGCACACATAATTTCCTTTTGTCATTATATTTTCCAAATTTTTGCATGTAATAATACAAGCCCAAAAATTCCCAAAATATAATCCAACAAAAGAAATTAATCACATAAGCATGCTTGGAAAGACTGTAAATAATAAAAGCAGTAAAACATGTTTTTCCTATTATCTACACATGCTTAAATTGCGCACACAAATAAATCACATATCATACGAGGATAATTAAGGCAAACAAAAATTCCTCGTGGCCCCAAAAATAAATAGAAAATAAAATCTATCTATTACAATTTGAATTTTGAATTTAATGGATAAATTCAAATCTTCTCAAATCTTCAAGGGCCTCCAAATCTTGATACACCAAATCTTTTGTGATTTAGGCCTTTGTAATCTGATGATTTGCCCTAACCCTAATGCAAACCTAGGGTTTACACAGGATTGCACAAACCACCAAAAAACACAAGCCACCGCGACGGGACAGCAGCAGTCGACGATGACCGGAGCCGCTCGTGCGCGCGCCCCGCGCTGGCTGCCATGCCGCGTGCGCCCGCGCGCGCACCCCCCTCGCTACCTCTTTCGCGCCTGCCGCTGCTCGAACGCGCCGCGCGCGCCTGAGTGCCGCTCCGCCGTCGTCTCCGTCGGCCCTGCGTCGGCTCCGTCTTCGTTCTTCGTCCTCAACCCGTCCAATTACATAATTTGAAAAATAAAATTACAGAAAATATTCTATTACTATTTTCAAATCTATGCTAATCATGGATTTTCTCATGATTTTACAAAATAATTCAGCCCTACATGGATAAACCACCGCGGGCTGAATCAACGGGTTGCCACGAGGAACAAAAACCAAACATCCACAATAAAAAATTCATACATGCATAATATCGAATTTAATTATGAACAACAGAGCCATAAATCAGAAACCTCGCTCTGATACCAATTGTAGGGTTTTTACGTGAACCGAATCACCAAAACCAAACTGAACCGGATCGATCTATGGATATTGCTCACAATTAAATTTCTCAAAACCTAGCATGCTCCTATGAATTTAATACATAATTGTGGATTGAGAGATTACCGTAATTCAGTCGTCTCTGTACCGATCTTTTGCGTTTGAATTCCAAAATCCAATTCAACCACGCAATCCAATTTCTCTGCGGAAACAGAAATTAGAATACTAATTTCTAGAGAAAATCGAAAATAAAGAAAAGGGAAGAAGAAATCTGTTCTCCAGATTAGATCTTCAGATCTGTATCCCGGTGCTGGTCAGATCTACTACTGGTGAGGACTCCGTAGATCTGTGGCTTGAGCAGGACCAGAATTCGAAAATTCTCCTCCTTCTCCCTTGAAAACGGCGCCCCCTCTCTCACTCTCTAGATATAGGGTTTTTCAAATTGTGTTATGAAGTGGCTTAGGGTTTCAGAGAGTGAGAGGTCTATTTATAGACCTAGGGTTATAAAACCCTAATGGGCTCCTGGGCTCAATTCAGCACACTTGTTGGGCCAGACCTGGGACCTAATGCAAATAATAAAGTAGATTTATAAATTAATTAATTCCCATGTCCACAACCCAGGACACAATTAATTAATTAATATTAATTCTTTTTCACCACAGAATTAATACTGACCTACCCCTTTATTACCACGTTATGAGAACGGGTTGCATTAATTGAGAATCTCCATATTTAAGGTTACCGGACATCCATTAATTAATCGGAGCCTCTGACAAGCTCTAACTACAATTAATTAATATCTTATAATTCCTGAGTAGTACCACTCAAACCTTATCACTCGTGTCTGAACTTAATCAGTCTGCAGGACTTTGGCACGATGAATGTTATTGAGCTCCTTAGGGAATGTCCCCATCCTATTACTCGGATATGGTTACCTAAGTCCAGTCTCAAGCGGTACTACATGAACTGCTGTTACCCAAGATGCGGATATACGAGCACGTTACTTAGGCTCTCCACCATGGCAAGTCAAAGCAACAGTCAACCCGTGCAAACCCCTGAACCTTCGTTAGGGTCTGGACTCAATCAATATAACGAGATCTTTTATTCGCTGAAGTCAGACAGACGAATATATCTCACTGCGGTCCATCAATATGCCACCTCTGCGTACCAGCATGTCAAGTAATCAAGACAGACTACTTATTCCGACAATGACGCAGACATCCGGACAGACGTATCCTCGTACGCTGTCTCGGCTGTGATCAGGTTTATGTCTCACTAGGTCAAGTGATCATACTGTCTTCTGCGATCTACAACACGCCGTATGATCGTCCCTATCGGTGAGACAAGAGGATACCATTGTTCATACATGTACGATTGTTAACAGATAGGAGAAATAAACCGTTGTATACTCATTATAATAAATGCTTTCAGTATACAAAACCCATCAAAGTTGTACTTCCACCGAACCTCCCACCTCTCCGGCTGGTGGCAGCATTGGATCGGCTGAGAAGTGCTGCTGCGAGCACACTGCTTTAAAGCTTGCATAATAGCATTCTTTAGCGACACTTTGTTCCCCTTTAATGGTGCACAATCCCTCCGAGGACGGAAATCTAACCAACTGGTGGTATGTGGAGGTTGGGCGCATTGATAATCATGAACAAAATGTCATACTGAGCTCCCCCACAATAGGTTGGCAAGGTTACAGTCCCTACCGTCATCTGTATTCCCCCGTTAAATCCGATCAATGGAGTCCGACTTTGCACTATCCTCTCTTCCAGGACCTTCATTTCTTTCACCGCATGCTGGAAGAGAATGTTCGCCGAACTTCCATTATCCACAAGAATTCGTTTGATGAGGCAGTCCGACACTTCTAAGGAGATTACCAGCGCGTCATCGTGTGGGTGGGCTAGCTCCAGAACGTCTTTTTCTGTAAATTCAATAGGTGCATGCACTGTGGGAGTTCGCACCGTCCACACCTCTCCGGGGACCTGCCTTCTGGCTCTCTTTGCTGCTGCTCTGGTGATCCCGCTAATCTCGGAGCCCCCTGTAATACAATTTATAGTTCGAACCAGGACCAGTTGCTTGTCAGGTTGACTTCCCTCGACCTATGCCGGGGCGGGCTGTTTTTCACGAGTTCAAGTCTTCTTCCCCTTATCTGACAAGAATTCCGTCAGCAGACCTTACTTCAATAACTCGATGACCTCCAACCGAAGTGCTCGGCAGTCCATCGTGGTGTGGCTGTGATTGCGATGGAAGTCACATAACTTCTTCGGGTCTCTCATAGACGGGTTGGTTTTCATCCTTTGAGGATACCTGACCTTCTCCAGCATCTGGCGGAGCACGCTCTGCACCAACTTCACAGGCTCGATCGAAAGGGTATAGTCTGGCACGTAGGTGGTTAAAGCGGTAACCTGGGGCGGCCTGCTTCCAGACGGGCGGCTATACGGAAGCGGTTGCACGAGACGGTGGTCGCGCTGCTCCAGTCGGCGCTCCTCTCGTGCCACCACAGGTCGCCCTCCACTGCGTCGGGCCTTGCGGTAGGGCTCATCTTCCTCCCACTTGATCAGTGCCCAGGCCCTGTTAAGGGCATCATCCACAGTCTGGCAATGATAGATTGACAGTTCCCGGTACAAATCGGAGTCAACGTCCAGTCCCTTAGTAAAGGCTCGCACTGCGGTACTGTTAGGGCATTTTGGTACTGCCACCAACTGCTTATTGAAACAGGGCAAGTATGCCCTAAGCGGCTCCTCAGGCTTCTGAATTATGGCATACAAATCATTCGGATGCTTGTCCAACTTCCTACTACTTGAATACTAACGGAGGAACAATTGGTGCAATTCAGAGAATGTTGAGATCGACCCTCTCGGTAAGCTAATGAACCACTGTAGTGCTGGTCCGGTAAGGCTCGACCCAAAGCTTTTGCACATACACGCCTCGCACCGCGCACTGGGAATTGCCAATGCGAACATCTTCTGCTTGTAAACTGCCACATGATTCTCCGGATCTGTGGTGTCTTCATAGAGCGCGAAGCTCGGAGGGTTGAACTTGTCCGGGAGTTCGGCCTCTGCAATCTCTGGTGCGAAGGGCGATTCCGCGTAGCTCTCGCACAGGATGGTTCTCTCTGGGGGCGGGAGACCCGGTACCCTTGCGATCAACGACTCGAAGTAACTGAGACGTTGCTCGAACCGCTGCTCCATCTGTGCCAGTACCGCTCTTCCGGCATGATCCAGGATCGGCTGCCCTGGATTCGGGTTCGGTCACTCGACGAGGGTTCTCGGCATTCGATGATCAGTCTCATCTTCAGTAGCTCAATTGAACTCATCTTGGAGATCATGGGCCGTAACCACTCGGGCTCTACTCGTGCTCCCAGGTTCCTCCACTATTGGTTGTGCTGTGAGCTGGTGTAACCGCTGGTTATTCCGCTCGAGCACCTGACACTTCTGGGTCACAGCTTCCACCTGGGCCCCCAGCTCCTCCATTATGCCTCGGGCTGCCTGGACCTGACTTACCAGTTGCGCCACATATGGGTTTTGCATCAGCGAGGGCGGCTGTGGTGGAAACGACAACTCACTGAGTGGTGTCACGTTGAAGGTGCGCCTCATGTCATCCAGAGACTCACGAGGTTGCCCCGCTCCGCGTCCAGTTGTTGCCGACCGTCCCCAACCTGCCGAAACCGCACTTCCCCGGCCCGCAACTGTAGATATTCGTGAACTGAATCACGAAGTCCGTTTGCCAAGGATCGTTAATTGGAATATCAAAAATAAATTGCTATGCTTATGATTAATCCTAGCATGCTCCTATTGAATATGCATAAGGGGGTTTATGCGGAATACCTGGATTGCGAAACCCTGAAGAACGAGTGCGCGGAGATTCCCTTTGATCTTTCTCACGCACAAAGATTTAATTCCTAACAGATTGAGGAAATAAATCTTAAGAAAATAAAACAATTATTTTCGAAAATCAAGGAGAGAGGGAGAAGAAAAATCCTCCTGATCTGATCTTCTGATTTGTATCCCAACTCAATCTGAATATCTGGTGAAAATTCCCTTCAGATTCCTTGCCCGGTTGAGAAGCAGAATTTCCTCCTCGTTCTCAGATCTTAGTCTATCACCACAGCTCCCAAAACCTGGTTTCACTACAAAAAAATTGCGAATTTGCGACCGATTTGCGACCAAAAAAAAAAGGGTCGCGGTTTTGCGACCGACTAACAACGGAATTGCGACCAAATAGAAATTTTAAATTTTGTGACGGAATTGCGATCGGATATTCGGTCGCAGATTTTTTGCGACCGATTTTTCCGTTGCTAAATTTTGCGACCGAAAATTCGGTCGCAAATCAGTCGTAAAATTCCTTTTTTTTAAAATATGTATATTTTTTAGTACGTATAAAGAATGAGATTATTGTTTGGTTCAGTGGTAATGCGCGCGGCACGCGTGCGGGAGGTGCCGAGTTCGAACCCTCTTGGACGCAAGCCACCAAATTTGATGGTTGGACCGGCCGGTTCAAAACTGGTTAAAAAAAATTTAAAAAAAATTTTTTTGAAGGAAATTTATTTGCGTCCGAAATTTCGGTCGCAAATTTTTTGCGACGGAAATTTCGGTCGCAAAAATTTGCGACGGATTCAATTTTCGGTCGCAATTTTTTTGCGACCAAGGTTTTTGCGACGGACGAAATCGGTCGCAAAACAGCAATTTGCAACCGATTTGCAACCGATTTTTTGGTCGCAAAAACACGAATTTCTGGTAGTGTTTGTTGTGTGCAACTTATGATCTTGTGGTGTGTTGAGATCTGAGGAACTGAGGCCTATTTATAGGAAAATACTGGACTTCTATTGGGCTTGAGTTTCATGGGCCAGACCAGGGACCAGAATGCAAATAGCAAATAAAGCCTATAAATTAATTAATTCACATATTCAACCCAGAATATAATTAATTAATTAATATTGATTAATTCCACCAGAGAGTCAATACTGTCCTACCTATTTGCTACCACATTTTGAGGTACGGGTTGCATGGGCTCGGTTTATCCCCACATTTAAGGTTACAAACATTCGTTAATTAATTTAAGCTCTGACAAGCTATTTAATTAATTAACATCTTATATTCCTGAATCAATTCACTCAAACCTTTTCACTTATGGTTGAACTTAATCAGCCTGCAGGACTTAGCATAACGAACCTTTTGAGC
>JAPKLW010002057.1:28436-47644 GCA_026898455.1 Plectranthus barbatus
GACCTTTGATCTATGGGCCAGACCCATGATATGTTTGGACCGACACAATGGGCCTCTATATTTTGGGCTTTTATATTTTCGACCCCAACAATGCTGAAAAATGATTCGAATAATGACTGAAGGAAAATCATATATTGAATACTCAAAAATGAATATATTTGTATTAAATGATGCTCTTTAATACAATATGATTGATATCAAATGTGTTGGAAATCATCCCCTCCTCTTTAATTAGAGAGGTTATTTATAATACTCCCTTCGTCCCACTTTAATTGTCCTACTTTCCTTTTTCGTCCGTCCCACTTCAATTGTCCCGTTACTTAAAAAGGCAATTTTTTTCACACTCAACAATAAAATATTAATTTCACTCAACTTACTTTATACTCACACTCCTTGGTTATTGTGTCCAGTCAACCCGGGACAATTAAACCATGACGGAGGGAGTAAATGAAAAAGACTAGTGTCCCTTCATAAAAAGTGACATTCATTGGTGAATGGATTCTTTGAAAAGTCGTGTCCCTTGAGTTGAGACACCTCTTCGAACTATGATACATCTCTTCAAGCAGGTGTCCTTCGGTCAATATGGAGTGATTGGTTCGTCCAAGGCAGTACCTTGAACTGACAGCTCCTCGAACTAACATAGTTCTTCGAATTATAACTCTTCGAACGGATAGCTTCGCCCAAAAGTGGTTTGGCCCGAAAGTAGTTTGGCCCAGAAGTAGTTCGGCCTGAACTGGAAGTAGTTCGGCCTAGAAGTCGTTCGGCCTGAAAGTAGTTGACCGAAGAGCTTGCCTCAGAACATTTATTTTGTGTTTTTGTGCTTCTTCTTTGAAGGACTCCAAAATGGACTTACTCATTTTTTGATCATAACACTAATAATTTGTAATATATTTTGATAATAAACATAATTTGTACTCCCTCTGTTCCGGAACAATTGTCTTATTTTCCTTTTAGGTTGTCCCAAATAATTGTCTTGTTTTCCTAAAATAGAAATAATTAAAAATTAATTAACTTAATTAAATATTATTAATTTATTTATTTAATCATGTAAATAAACATTTTGAATTTTGCAATACCTTTTGTCTTTTTTTTATATAAATATTAATCATTTTACTAGTTGTACCATTACAATCCCTTATTATACTTAATATTAGTATTTGAGCCATTTTTAAACAAAATAATTATTTCGGACCGAGGAAGTAATATATTTGAAAATTTTATAATATAATTAATACTTTGCTCAATTTAATTTATAATGTATATGATTCGATTTTGCAGAATTATATGATTCAACAAACGTGAAGTTGCGAGCATAAATAGTTTAGTGAAATGAAAATTTAAGACATATATTAGTTTTATGAATTCTATGTATGATCCAAAATAAACAGACATTGGTGGTTCCAAAATAGTAAAATTCCTCTAAAATCGTAACATAGAAAAGGAGAAGAAAACAGCAGACTTCCATTTCCGGAATGCAAAAATCAACGATAATTATTTGAATTTGGATATTTTGGCGATTTATTGATGGCGAAGATATAGGTGAGCCCAAATCAGTTACAGTTTGAAAATCCAAACTAAAAGCAGGCGGCGAGGCGTGGTTGACGGATTAACGACGCCCCATTCATGCTTATCTTCCTCCATCGATCAATCCTTCTCCCGCTTTGGCCACCCGCCATTTCTTCCTATCAGGTTCGTTATGCTTTTTTTTAGCAATTACAATGATAAAGAGCTTCGAGGAATTTCTGCGTTTCGTTTTTGCTTGATGTAAGCACCCTTTTGCTTTTGGAGTTCGTTGAGAACAGATCGATGTTTATGGAAACAGGAAGCTCTGTGAAAAACAGGGGAAAATGTTGTGCTCAATAATGAAAATGAGTTTTTTCTTTTTGCTGCCTCATTGGGATCATATCCTTATTATAAGAAAGGGTTTGATTTGCTATTTATGAAAACTATGAGCTTATCATCAAAATAATATGTTTCTGATGCTCCCTTTCAAACGCTTTCTTGTAATTACCGTGGGATTTTGCAGCTTTTAATTCTGCGGGACACTATGAAATCAGCTGTTTTCAAATATTCATATTTAATAAAACGTCTAATGATAGAACACATGAAATTTTCTGGATCAAAGAGTCAAAGGGTGTTCCATAGATTAATGAACCAGAAACCAAGAGCACATGCCTAAATGAAATCTTCTTCTGCTGAACAAATATACTGAAGTTGTTGAACATTGCTGAAATCTTGATTGAAATTTGACAGATCAGTCGCCTTTTAGCTTTTTCTGTATAGATGGAAGATGATAGGAAAACCTACACTGTTGATGATGCCCTAGCAGCACTGGGTTTTGGAAAATTTCAAGTCTTTATTCTTATCTATGCTGGCGTGGGTTGGATTTCTGAAGCCATGGAAATGATGCTGCTCTCTTTTGTTGGACCAGCTGTTCAATCTCTTTGGGATCTTTCTTCTCAAGAAGAGAGCTTGATAACTAGCGTTGTCTTTGCTGGTATGTTGGTTGGGGCATACTCCTGGGGTGTTGTTTCAGATATCTCTGGAAGGAGGTATTCGGGCACTTTACACTCATCATATTGAAACTCAAAATTTTATCTTTTTATGCTCAGCATTCATTACAGTACCTATTGTAACAATATTGTGGTAAAGATATAATGAATCAAGTGAAGCTTCTGAGGTTGTTACCTGCATGATGTTTTAAGTGGCTTGGAGGGAAAGTAGAGGGATTAAGGAAAAATGAGAAGATAATCAATTAAGTCTGAATGTGGTCATGTGATGCAAGGTGTTGTTCCTTAATTTAAATGCGAAGCTAGTTTGTGTTGGAACATGCTGCTTGGTGCTTCTTTTTTTCTTAGACGCAAACTTAATATGTTATCTTTTTTGGTAAGATTTATGTGCATCCATTTCTATATTCAGGAAAGGGTTTCTCTTCACAGCAATTATTACATCTGTAGCTGGTTTCCTAAGCGCATTTTCCCCAAATGTCATCATGCTGATCATTTTCCGTGGTATAGTTGGTATTGGCTTGGGAGGGGGTCCTGTTCTTTCGTCCTGGTTTCTGGAGTTTATTCCTGCTCCACAGAGAGGCACTTGGATGGTAGTTTTTTCATCTTTCTGGACGTTTGGAACAATTCTTGAAGCTTCTATAGCTTGGGTATGCCACATATATCTCATTACTTTTCGTTTACATTTTAAGTTAAATTTTCCTATTCAAGTTTATTAAGTTGGTTATAATTTTGAAAGTTCCTACGTGGATCTCAAATTAATAAACTTTATCAGTTTCTTGAGTTTCCTTTCTCTTCTTTTTCCCCTGCTTTTTCCTTTTTCAGCTGCCAATCTCTTCCTCCAATATTGGCTTGCTGACTTATTCTCATTTCACTATCTAAACCATCTTTCTCATAGGATATTTGTTCTGGATTCTTGAAACTATTTCAGATCTTTACAAGTAAAGATTTCTATATTTTTTAATCTAAATGTTCTTGCTGTAACTATAAAGGGTTGTTTATATTAACAACACTGTATCTATATGTTTCTAGTTTGTGATGCCAAGATTTGGTTGGAGGTGTCTGCTTGCAGTGTCTGCTCTGCCTTCATCACTGTTGCTTTTATTATATAGAGTGACACCTGAATCACCCAGATACTTGTGCATGATTGGTAAAAAAGGTGACGCACTGAATCTTTTGGAGAAAATTGCGAGAGTGAATGGGAGAAAACTTCCTTCAGGTGTCCTCGTTTCCGACAATCACATCGAGCTAAAAGAAATCCCAAATGCTTCAGAAGGCGCAAGATTGATACCGTCAAGCAAAAATGACATCAATCATGATCACGTAGGTTCTCGTAAGAGTGGCATCTCATTGCTGAAGATGCTTCTTTCACCGGAACTGGTTAGATCAACTGTACTTTTGTGGATGGTTTTTTTCGGGAACGCATTCGCTTATTACGGCCTCGTTCTGCTGACGACAGAGTTGAACAACAATCACAACAGATGCGTACAGAAAGAGCTGCGATCTGATAATCACCAACAAGTTAGTTACAGAGATGTTTTCATCACCAGTTTCGCAGGTAAAAAAGAAAAAAGCAAAACTCTTGTTTCTTTAGCATGAGTTGTTATCTGATGAATCCATATGATCTGCTTGAAGAGTTTCCCGGGCTTGTGTTATCGGCTGCAACAGTTGACAAACTTGGGCGCAAGAACTCCATGGCGGCAATGTTCTTCCTCTGCTTCTTCTTTCTGTTTCCTTTGGTAGTTGAACAACCTCAGAGCATAACAACAGGTCTTCTCTTTGGGGCTCGAGTTTGCATCACAGTAACCTTCACAATTGTGTACATATATGCTCCTGAGGTAACCTGAAGCGCAATTAAACCTGTGTTGGTTGTTGGTTGTTTATGACATGTGTGATACATGAAGTGCAGCTGTATCCAACATCAGTGAGGAGTACTGGGGTTGGAGTGGCGAGCTCAGTGGGCAGAATTGGTGGAATGCTATGCCCTCTGGTTGCGGTGGGGCTGATTCATGGATGCCAACAGAGCGTAGCTGTGTTGCTGTTTGAGAGCATTGTTTTTTTATCTGGGATTTGCGTTTGCCTTTTTCCATTCGAAACCAGGGGCCTTCAGTTGGCCAATAATTTATCTTCTTCCAACCTCAACCGTCTCACCTTATAGAGTTGCCTCTTCTAAACACCTACCAATAAGAGATAATAGTATTATGTCGTCAAGTGGCATTTCTTCCTTCAAGCTGCTAGCTTTTTCACACAAGATAGAGAGTATAGTTTACCCTCTTTTGTTTTCTTTGATATGTTGGAACAATTGTTAGCTGTAACAAGTCAATAATAACACTAATATTATATGATTTTGGAATAGACAAATATAATCCATTATAGCTGCAAGAAAGATGCACAGCAACAGAAAACAATGATGTAATGGAATTTGGTGACAAAACTTTGAAATATAAAAATATTCTGAATTAATTCTTGCATTTTTTTTTTTCTAATTAAAGTGTGATGAGAAAGAGTCGGAGAGGGAGAGAACAAATAGGCAGGTTGATGAGTTATGAGATGAGAGAGAAAGAGAGATTGCGGTGAATGCGAGAGTATATATATATAATGGTGATGAAGGAAAATGTCTGGATTAGATGCAAATATTGGAAATGGTCAGCTGCAGCGAAAGAAATCACCGTCTTAATTTGTTCCATGCCCGAATCTCAAGCTCCCCCCAAATGAACACCAACTAAGCAAAGCAAATAGAGAATATTTCCCAAAACAAACACAATTCTTGAATTATCAGCATTCACATCAGATCATAGGTGTCTTGGTTGGCGCCATATGTAGAATTAGTGTTCATCTTGAGGAATTGACGATGCCGAGGGGGGCGCAGGCCGCCCCGAATTCAAAATCAATAACAATATTTCCTAGGTTTTATTCTTTTCTTCTTCTTCTTGTTCATTTCTCCAGCAGCTGCTGCCGGGCCCAGCCACAGGATGAGGCGCTCGCTCTCGTCCGATTCAAGTCCTCCCTCATCGATCCGGAGGCCGTCCTCTCCAACTGGAATCCGGCCACCTCGCCCTGCTCCGGCGAACGCAGCAACTGGGTGGGGGTCCTCTGCTACAACGGTTACGTGTGGGGCCTGCAGCTGGAGAAGATGAACCTCAGGGGCCAAATCGACGTCGACGCGCTCCACACGCTCCGCTTCATGAGGGCGGTGAGCTTGATGGGCAACAACTTCGAAGGCCCCATGCCTGAGTGGAAGAAGGCCGGCGGTCTCAAGGCGCTGTACCTCACCGACAACCACTTCTCAGGCGAGCTGCCGGCGGATGCGTTCACGGGTATGTATTCTCTCAAGAAAATTCACATGGCTAATAACAGACTCACCGGCCCTCTTCCCACCTCCCTTGAATCGCCTAAGCTCATCGAGTTGAAGCTCGAGAACAACCAATTCAGCGGCCCCGTTCCCAGAATCAGCTCCGACGACCTCAGAGTTCTCGACCTGTCTAACAATCAGTTGGAGGGGCCCATCCCCGCCTCGCTCAGCAACATGGATCCAGCTGCCTTCGCAGGTGATCATTTATGTACGTGATTGCGAATTAACATTACATTTCGTTTTAAGTAACGTATATAAATCAACTGCTCAGGCAATAAAGCACTGTGTGGGGAGCCGATGAGCACGCTGTGCGATGGCTCGGCGGCGGCTGCTGGTGGATCAGGGTCTCGTATTGCACTGTTGATCACATGCATCGTAGTCGGTTTTCTCATCCTCTTCCTCATCTTGTTCATCCTGATTCGTTGTTGCCAGCGGGGCGACCAGACTCCACAGCTGGGGAAGCCCATCCCCATGGACGTGGAAAAGAACAACCAAAGCTACAACATTCCGGCGGCAGCGGAGAGGAACCTTGGAGGAGTAACCCCGGCGAGGAACCTTGGAGGAGCAACCCCGGCGAGGAAAACAGATCAACAACAGCCGGGGAAGCTGTCGTTCGTGGAGGAAAAAAGGCAGAAGTTCGACTTGCAGGACCTGATGAGGGCGTCGGCGGAAGTGCTGGGGAGCGGGAGCTTTGGGGCGTCGTACAAGGCGGTGCTGGTGGACGGGGAGGCGCTGGTGGTGAAGAGGTTCAAACAGATGAACGCAATCGCAAGGGAGGAATTCCACGAGCACATGCGAAGGCTGGGTAGGCTCAAGCACTCCAACCTGCTGCCGCTCGTCGCTTATCTCTTTCGCAAGGAGGAGAAACTCTTGGTCTCCGACTTCGTCGTCAACGGCAGCCTCGCCACCCTCCTCCACGGTCAGTTCATTCATATTCATTCATCATGGCCGGTGACTACATATATACTGACTACTAGCTGTGGATCCGATCTGCAGGGAAACACTCGGCGGCGCTCAAGTGGAACACGCGGCTGAAAATCATAAAAGGGGTGGCGAGAGGGGTGATGTACCTCCACGTGGAGGTCCCAACCATAACCGTCCCTCACGGCCACCTCAAATCATCGAACGTTCTCTTAGACAAAGACTACAACCCACTCCTCATGGACTACGCTCTCCACCCCATCGTCAACCCCACCCACGTCCACCAAGTCCTCCTTGCCTACAAGTCGCCGGAGTTCGCCCAGAACGGCCGCGTCTCCAAGAAATCCGATGTCTGGTGCTTGGGAACCCTCATTCTCGAGACCCTCACGGGGCGCTATCTAGCGCAGGGCTCCAGCGCCGACCTGGCTGCATGGGTCAACGGCATCGCCGCCGAGGATGTCTCCAAAGTCTTCGACAAGGAAATGGCCAGCAGCGCCGGCGCCACCTGCAGGGGCCAAATGGAGAAGATGTTGCAGGTGGGTATTTTGTGCTGCAGAGAGGATGCGGAGAAGAGGTGGGATTTGGAGGAGGCAGTTCGCCTCATTGAACGCATTCAGCACGACGACTGATCTTCATCTTTCTATCTATCTATACTTCATTCATTGATTAATAAGCTGCCAATTGATTTTCAATTTTGAACTCTCATTTTCCATCACCGAGTTCCCGAGCACTAGTACGCCGCTCAGTTGGGATCACAAATCTTAACAAAAACAACTTCCAAAAATATGTAAATGCGCGCGACTGAAAATGTGCTTCTCTTCTGAGTTTCAACCTTTTTTTTTCTCGGTTTTAGTCTTTGATTCTTTGTTGATCTGGTTCTTGCGAAATGGATTTCTCAACTGTTGGAATATTATTTATTTTTTGTAATGGCCAATAACTTAGAATTTATGATAGAAATCTATATTAACATAAACATTCACTCCTAAAAAGTAAAAAGAATACCTTTTGTGCAGCAAAATGTACGGTGGATTGAGCATTTCAACCTTAGAATCAATTATCCCCCAATTTTTGATCCTTTTCTCCTTTTTAAAAAGAGACCACGTTGAATGAATTGTTTTGATTTTGGTTGGGGCAAAACAACAAACAATTTTTGGCACAAATATCTGAGGCGCGAGAGTTTTCATTTTTGGTGGGGCAGATGATCCAATGGCCCATACTCATGTAAATCTCTTTATCTTTACTTTGCTGCCTTTTATTTCTCATCGTCATCGTCTTAATCTTCTTCTTCTTCTCCCACCTTTTCCATATTTTTTTTTTCCAATTATAAAACCACGTGTTGTGCTTTCGTTTCACACCCACAAACGCGCTCGCTTTGTCGCATAATCAGATTGTCAGTGCACTAGAAATACTCTTGTATAAAAGTACCCCTGCCCACAATTCGAGATTCATCATCTGCACATTTGAATCGAGAGTCACTGCGTTATGGAAGATATTTATGGAGTAGTGATGACGCCCAAGGGAGAGCTTCAGCAACTCCAGCTTCAACTTCGCAAGAAGCCCGCTCCTCTCCACCTCATGCTTCCTGATTTTGGACGAGCGCTCCAGGTCCCTCTTCTCTTTTTCAGTTTCTTGTTTCAATCATCCATCACGATTCCACCTTCCCACTTGCTTGCTCTGGTTTATTCAACAATGGATTGTTTCTTTCTTTATAATAAATCATGGAGCTTTGAATCATCTGAGATGTGTTTAAAACACAGTTCCTATAGAAACATGTTAGACCAAATTATGAGTAGGAGTGATGGTGAAGAAGAAGATTATAAAACAAGTGAGCTTCTTGTGCTTCAGGATTTTTGGAAGACCAGAGAAGTGGGCGAGTTCGTGAGTGGAGCTTTTGCCGGGGCCGTGACTAAAGCCATTGTCGCACCTCTTGAGACCATACGGTCGGTTTCCCCTTATTACATGTTTTGCAAATTGCTTCCAAACATAGTAAAACCATTACTTGTGATAATCCAACTCCTGTGCTAATGATTGAAGGCGACTTGAATTTCTTAGGTCAATGTTATTGCTGATTATCAGGACTTGATATGGAACTATCTTAGACAGATTTTCTTGCAAAGAGAGGATTGGGATTTAGTTATTGTGTGTGATAATTGAAACAAATATGCAGGACAAGAATGGTTGTTGGTATAGGGTCCAAAAACATATATGGGAGTTTAGTTGAGATAATTGAACAGCAGGGTTGGCAAGGGCTCTGGGCTGGGAATGCAATCAACATGCTGCGCATAGTTCCCACCCAGGCTATTGAGCTTGGAACGTTCGAGTATGTCAAACGAGCCATGACATCGGCACAACACAAATGGAAGCAAGATGAAACCCCATGCCTGCAAATTGGAGATATGAGCTTCACTTTTTCTCTGGCCTGCTTGTCTCCCATTGCAGTTGCCGGTGCTGCAGCAGGAATTGTCAGCACCCTTGCCTGTCATCCTCTTGAAGTCTTAAAGGTATCCTCTCTCTCTCTCTCTCTCTCTCTCTCTCTGTGTGTGTGTGTTAAGAGTCTTGTTGATATGGGGTGCTTCCTTTGTTATATACAGGACAGATTGACAGTGAGTCCTGATATATATCCGAACCTAAGTATAGCAGTGCGAAAGATGTACAGTGATGGTGGGATTGGTGCTCTCTACTCTGGGATTTCACCCACATTGATTGGCATGCTCCCCTACAGCACATGCTACTATTTCATGTACGAGACAATGAAGAAATCATATTGCATGGCAAACAACAAAGATTCTTTAACTCGAGGAGAGATGCTCCTCTTTGGGGCTCTGTCAGGTAAGGTAAACTGAACTCGGCATTTTGTTTCTTCATCATGCCCCGTCTCAGATGCTGGTTTCAACATTTCAGGGTTGACAGCAAGCACCATCAGCTACCCTTTGGAGGTCGCAAGAAAGCGGCTAATGGTGGGAGCTCTTCAAGGGAAATGCCCGCCCCACATGGCTGCTGCGCTCTCCGAGGTTTTCACACAAGAGGGTTTCAAAGGATTCTACAGAGGCTGGGGCGCCAGCTGCTTGAAGGTCATGCCCTCCTCTGGTATCACATGGATGTTCTACGAGGCTTGCAAAGATGTATTGCTCGCAGAGAAGCAGCCATAGGCCGGAGGAGAATACTAAGTGTTGGTGCCATTATAATATGTGGTTGGTGAAAGAGGGAATATCACACAGTTAATGGTCACTCACTACTAGAGTCACATAATTTTATGGATTCTTGAGGAAGTAGGTTCATGTACATATAACTGAATTACTCATCCAATCAAGTTTCTACAACACGTACATCTTCTCAAATATATACTGCAAGCATAAATATGTACCAGAATTGCAAATTGTCACCAACACTGAGGAGTGGGATCTCAGAGACCGGCTTCGTCCCACGTAGAATAGAAAGTTTACAGATCCGAAGATCCATCATCTGCATAACACAGTCAAGTTAATTCAACACCAGGAGAGAGAGAGAGAGAGAGAGAGAGAGTGAGTACCTTCACCGGACAATTGCTCAAATCGAGAAACTATATGTTTCCCATAAGTATATTTCTTTAAAGCAACGATATGAAGCTGGATACAATGGAGCAATCTCTCTTTCTGCTTCTCGTTGCAGATATCAATAATCTTCTGGACCACGTAATTCGCATACTGATCCTTCATCATTGTCTGAACATGCACATTAATAGAAGGTAAACCAGCATTTTAAAAGCAATGGCTTCCAATACTATGTGAAAATATGAAACACCAGCAGGCACTTAGATGCTCTTTTGCTTCAAATCTTAGTAGCATATTCAAAGCAGTTTCTTACCAACAAATTGTCGGCATCATCAGGCTGCGCGAGAATCTCATCAATCAGGCGTTCGCGTTCAGCAGGGTCACCATACTCCAGGCATTTCTCCACAACATTTGATGCATACTTATGCTGGCTCAATAGTACAACTCTTCCATACAATTTGCTGATGATTCGGCTCCGTTCAAATGGTTTCCCCCTCTCCAATACATGCTGTAAAGGTGCACCAAAGCGTTTCGTGTGGGAATTAACAGCTAAATCGGACAAATGGAGAGGTAGAAGCACGATATATAACAGGGATAATATTATCTCTGTGTTATGTTATGACCAATAATACTAATAATTTGGAACCATGATCTAAGTGAAAAAATAGGATTGTCCAAACAGGAGGTGACTAGTAAATCACATAAGTTTTTACACGATATGAAAGTTATATTATACAGTCCGTAGATTCTGACAGAAGACGTACCTGTGTAACATAGTTACCATATTGATCATGAGCAAGATCATACGCAGATTCGATTATCTCATCCACTATTGGTCGACATAGCAAGTCATCTGAACAATGCTCCAAAACTCTCTGCAAGCAGAGCTGGGGGGATTCAGTAATATACTTTTACCCTTTTGTACTCATACTCTCATAGAAATAAAACATCACTAGTCTAGATATTAACCGAATTCAGAAATGTAACAATAACTAGTCTACCATAATCTATACATTATACATTCAACTATATACCATTTTTTCTTTGGATTTTAACTATTTCCCCATTTGCTTGTAAAACCTAAGAAAAATTTCCAAATTAGTTTTTATCTGAGTTTTTAAGTCAGCTTTGAATGACAAAGCCTCAATCTGCAGTAGCAATGATGGTACAAATTATCAACTCCAAAATGGAAAACTTAAATTGGACTACATTGCAATAGTATTTGAAGTAAAAAAACATCAAGTCATTTCTTTTCATTCTCCTTCCCCGGTCTATACCAAAAAGTCACCGAGCATTTTACTGCATTTCAATGCCCTAAGATCATAGATGATGAAATGGTTCATCAGAACTTATAGAAGAAATTACATGATGTCAGGGGTACTTGAACACATGATGATACGGTTACCTGAATGACACGGCAGCCATATGGATGAGTTGATAGTGTAGCTACTTGGCCCTGAAAGGCCGAAATGATAAAATCATTTTTTTCTGCAGGCACACATTCGATACATTTCTGTATGACATGATTTCCATTTTGATCTCGTACACATCTCATCACATGCCCATCCAGTTCGAGCACAAGTTCCGTCTTTTGATCAACTTCAATAACCTCTAGTGCCTAAAATGTAACCATTTAATTAAGAACTACCAAATGATTCTAGTGGAGTAGACATGGTAGTAGAACAGATTAAAGGAAGATAACAAGCAATAATGGATTACAAAGCCAAATCATATAGGCTACAGGAGGAGTGCCAGCAAAACAACCAAAAAACTCAGCACTCATTACATCCAAGCATCTCACGAGAGGGCATGACAATTATTTTTGAAATTTTCCTTTAATGACAAACTTGTTCAAAATGCAACTGGATATTGGAAAAATCATTTTTTGGAGAAATAACTCATTTAAAGTCAAACGAGAGAAGAGAGAAGAGATCACTTGCATATCTAAGGAATAATGGAGGAGAATAAGAACATTAGTAAATGAATATGTGGAGTTGTCCAGTTCATGAATTAATAAACAACAGAATGTGAAAGTTGTGAAAAAGCCAAGAGCAGAGGAACTAAGAATGTTGAAATGTGAATAATGCACACCCTTTAGTACAAAGAGATTTTTGCACAAACCTTTTGTATTACACGGCAACCATACATTTGCAAACTTAAAGAAAGCATTTGCCCTGATAGTTGATAAGCAAGTTCCTTCCTCTGCTCAAAAGTCCCATGTTCAAAGAACTGCAAACATTACAACTACAACATGAACATACAGAAGGAAAGAAATAAAACATCATATATGCAATTAATTATTTCGTTCACAGAGTTTCTCCCCCCCCCACAACAAAAAAAAAAAAACAATTATTTTGCTCACAGAGAAACTAAGCAGCCCACCTTCTGAATAACATAGTTCCCAAAGACATCAGTCATCAATTTTGAAGCATAAGGAAGAACTTCCCTGAAAACCAACTCCTTCTCTTCAACACTACAATTTTCCAACTTCTGCTGTATAAATCGACTCCCATGCTGATCAATGCTGAGGTTTCAATGCATAATAAGTAGTATTAATTAATGAGGATGACAGTTCAGCATGTTTATACAGGATAAACAAAATCAGAAAAAAAAAATAGAAATCTACCTGAATTCAACTATACGACCTACAATGTCAGAGAGATCAATTCTTCGTGCACTGCTAGCTTTAAGTTCTTCAAGAAAAGAATGCTTCCTATGGTCATTCAAACCATCAACCCCCCTTTGTCCTTGCCACCTAGGATAATTACCAACATTTTTGGCTGGATTTTGAGAAAACCCAACATCATATCGTTTTCCCAATGAATTAGGGCCTCTGACCGGAGAATCTGGCAGCACTGGACTGCCAAGAGGTGATGACCGAAACTGTGGCACAAAACCCAAACTTGTAGGACTGCTTATGTGACCACTACTTGGTATCCCTATTTTCCTTGGACTTGGAAAACTGACACTTCCACTTGGGGGTAACTGGAATTTCTGATCACCTGTATGAGTGAGTAATAGTATTTGGGTCATTTAGTAAAGTAAAAGAGACTTAACTAGTTTTTCTAAACGTACCAGGTGAAGGCAACTGACTATACTGCAGAGCAACACCATATGGATCTTGCACAGCACCTTGAAAATATTGCATTGAAAGAGGATCTGGGAATGTGGGCTGAATTGTCAGTCCATGTTGGCTATAGAACCTGTTCAAGTTCTGCATAATTGACCCTTTGGAGATGTTTTCCCCAGCACTTTGGCCACCAAAGCTTTGTCCCGGATTGGCATTTAAATGAAAAGGATAACCTGTATGAGGTGGATATCCAGGCATATAAGGGGGTAGATATGAGGAACCCATAGCATATCCACTGTATTGTGGAGTATAAAGACCAGATGCACTGAAATTAGGATAAAATGAATTTGCAGGAGCCATGTAAGCTGCAGTAGTTGCATATAAAGGAGGGTGGGCCCCAGGGGAATGAACAAGTGGCTGCATCTCAATGGAGTTAACCTTGACATGGCCGTGTGGAGCAGTGTAACTGTTAAATGATTGAGGAACAGTTCCTTGTAGTTGAGATCCAGGAACATGGTAACCTGCTGTATGCTGAGAATGTATAGTCTGTACATGTAACTCCTCCTCTTCATCAAATTCTACTCCCTGTATATCGATACTTTTCGAAGCATCTGAGTCCATAGTGCCACCACTCACAAAATCACTAGAAAAATAAGCATCCTTAGAACTAAGGTCGCCCTTCTGTTGGGCAGTAGACCCTCCTGAGGTGTCAAGAGAATAATTTATTGGCACAGAAGCCATAAGGGGTTCCTCTCTCGATATTGACCCATTAGAAAAATAAATCTTACCACTAGAACCCATACCTGACTTTAGTTCAGGTGGTTCTGAAGCTTCAATGGACAAGGAATCCAATGTCAGGTTCTGAATATCATGATTAAAGTGTTCTTCAACATGGCCTGAGGAGTGATTCTGGCTAAAAACTGGTGAAGGTGTTCGGGGAAAGTCGTCCTGAAAATTGAAAAAGTAAACCATTAAAACTCTTATTCAGGAGGAATTTTCAACCTTTAGAGCATGCTGCCGTCATTCTCTAACCCTCTATCAGTCTCGTAGAAGGCAAACAGCAAACAATCTAATATCCAGAGGGCAGATATAAATGCTGACAGACTTAGGTATACCAAATAAAACTAAGCTTATGGTGAAAAAGACTTTATGATGAATAGCATCTGGTAGTGGCCTCTAACAAATTACCCTGAAATATGAAGGTATAGCCATTCCATGCACTTAATCTTCCATGAACATAACTTATAAATTGCTCAGTTTCCATAAAGGCTTTTTAGATACAATTAGATGGAAATTATCAGATTAAGATGCGAGCATTTATTTGAACCATTATAACCCAGCTGTTAGCAATAAATTTTTTTTTTCATGAAATAAGATGCAAATGAGTGGATTATTTGAATATACTTTTGAGCACATGAAAGAAAAAGTGAAAACCTCGAGTTCCTTAAAATATACTCCCTCCGTCCCACTTTCCTTTTTCGTCCGTCCCACCTCAATTGTCTCATTACTTAAAAAGGAAACTTTTTCACAATCAACAATAAAATATTAATTCTACTCAACTTACTTTATACTCACACTCCTTGGTTATTGTGCCCGGTCAACCCGGGACAATTCAGCCGGGTCGGAGGGAGTATATTGCTATCAAATTTCACCAAACAAACAAACATTCTGAGAGATGCTCTCACGGGCATTTCACAGGCAATCTCATATATCTGATAATGAATGATGATCAAAATTTCACAGAAACCATATAATTCACCAGATACAAATTATACCTGTATAAGATCAACCAAGCTTTTATGACGACCAAGGGAGGACTGCGTGTTCTGATCAAACACAATACTACTGTCTACCCCATCATCTGAAGCTCCCTTGGGTGATCTATCACCTTCCGGCTCCTCCTCATGAGTGGAAAGAGAAGTTCCCAGGATATACACAGATCCACCGCCATGAACATCTCCAGATGGTATTCTCCAGTTATTGCCCGAAACACCTGTCTGGCGTGCAAGGTGAATGTTGCTCCTGGAAATAGTATGAGGATGAAGCCTTGCATTCAAATCACTATTTAAATAAGCTGAATGCAATGGATCATCTTGCAGCAGATCCACAGACGGAGAATTATCTAAACCAATACTCAAAGCTGTCGAGTTGGAGTTGAGGAGGGCCTGCTTATTAATAAGATCACCGAAAGCTGCAAAAGAGCCTTCAATGCTTGGAGGTGCACTACCACTGCGGTTGGGAGCAATGTTGCTTCGATTTCTATCAATAGTATGTCCTCTAAGAAGCAACCCCAGTTCGTCACTAGCTGAAGCAAAGGAAGCAGTGCCCCTGGACGGTGACCATTTTCCAGCTCCACTGCTATCCACGATTCTCATAGGGTTTTCAGTCGCCATACTAGCTTTCTTGATGATGATCACCTCTTGTTAAGCAACACTGATTTTCAAATTTCTTTAAATTAGGCAGCAAAAATCTTGCAGTAAGTCTATGGGTATAATCAGAACAGAAAAAATGAAATTGAAATTAACCGTTAAGAGAAATGTGCAAGGTAGATCATAGATGTTACAGAACAACAGGGAACATAGAACTCAAGTCTCGAGTTGCTGATCACTGTCCAGAATAATGGAAGCTAGCGCCAAGAACAATGCGACACCCGATACCAAGATATTGAGTTGCTACAAGCTGATAGAGGTAATTTGCATTACAGCAAATTGATTTGAAACCCTAGCAATATCAAGCATGACAAATACCATAATTGTGCAGAAAGTATGCAACATGACTCCATGCAGCATAACCATAGTTATCGATTCAAGAAAATCTAGGGTGGTCTTTCTAATACATCAGGCACACCAGAATCAATTCCTTGATGAACATCCGTTTCAGTAAAACATTTATCAGGATCAGAACATAAGTAAGCTATGATTCTAAAGATAATATCTTGACAATTCTAGTGGAAGGAGAAATAACACAAAAAGTAAGTATAGAAAAGCAAGTAGCTTGAAACCTTGAGCTACAGTTAGTACAAGAATTCTAGAAAAAATAAAACTCATTCAACGCCGCGAGCCAAACATTATCCCACTCCTCAACCAAGCACCCAAAGAAATAGGAAAAAAAAACAAGCCAAAATTGCAAGAATTCAGTGGAAACAGTAAAATAAGCATAGAATATAACAAAGGGAAGCTTTTCAATTACAAGCTTACATGATGAAGCGAGGTCAAACAGCTCACCTTCTTGAATTAGAGACCCTACACCGATCAGCGGTAGAATAAAAAAACCCAAAATCCAAAACCCCAGAAGAAGAAGAAGAATAAATGCTTAGGAAGAAAATGAAAAAAACCCAACCCCAGAAATGAAGAGCTGTTTAAAATACATATGTCGCTTCCTGAACCCACCACCGTGTCTGCATACAAACACTTTTGTTTTCTTTTTTTTTTTGGTTTACATAGATTTTGATTTAAGGGAAAACATGAATAGTAGAAGAGATGTAATAGTAATACGATTGTTGACTCTGGACTGGAGAGAAGGGACTAGATGATGATGCATACATACACTAACACTACTCCTTCCAGTTTCAAGAAATTACACTGACACCCCTTTTTCTTTCACGATCATCAATCAACATTTCCGAATATTCAAATTCAACTGCACAATCTTGTTTCTCAAAAGCTTATGGTGGTGACGTTGGTTTGTTTCATGACAAAATTTCTTGTTTTGATGATTATTAATAATTATTTTTTTTGTTTGAAAAATGTTGTCATTTTATTTCTCGAGAAGTAAAGGCGTAATAAAATATATGTATTTGCGGTAATGGATTACATTAGCGTGTTGCGTTTACCTAAATACCTACCATAAACAATTCAAACTTTTGGCTAATATTTTTATATTGATTGATTGGTGTTGAATTTAATAGCATTGACTTCCATATAAACAAAAACAACCACTCCCTCCCTCAGCTCCTGTCTTGTGATTTTAATTTTGTGAGCCACCTGGAACTGAAACCTAAACCTACGTCAGTCAACGTATCATTAACAAGGTAGATAACATTTGGGCAAACCAAATAAATACAATTCTGTTAAAAATAATTGATGGGTTTTTGCTAAAAAGCCGTCAAATATTCGAATTTTATACAAGCAATTGAAGTGTGAATGCATCATCTCATGTCAGATGTAAGAAATCAGTAAACATTTATTTGAAATGATCTAAGGATGAAGCTAACAAGGGAAAAGGATGGGTGATGGATCTCTCTGCAACTTGCCATGAGATAAACCCAGTTTCTTCATCTTTTCTTCACACCAAAACAGTTGTTCTTTGCTCATTGAGAGCCCTCGACAACACTTTCGAGTCGATGAGTGCAAGCAACATCTCCACATCCTCTGCTGTTCCTGCCCATGATTTCTTCTTATAACACTTGCTCTTCTTCCATAGCTCCTTCACTTTCATTGCTTTCTGCAATTTCAAGAATCCCAAGTTGAGCAGGGAGATGATATTTTCAAAGCAAGCAGTAGTTAGTTTTACTTTGACCTTCTCAAGAGAAGATTGAAGCTGTTGAACACGTGCAGCCATCTGGTTCTGACTTCCAAATATACTTCGCACACCACCTGGCCTCTTCTTCTCCATCTTAACAAAATGGTGGAAACTCACAATGGAACATTCCATTACGTTTAGGACATCTTCTGCACCAACCTCTTCTCCTCCGGTCGACTTTTTGTCAGATGCTACAACCGCGAAGAAGCATTTCAGAATACTTCTAACTTAAAAACACAAAACAAAAAAAAAACCAAGAGTTGCAAAGCTCCTACCTTGGATCTTTGGAACCTGGAGCAGTTAAGGCAATGATTTTCTGCTTCGAGCAAAGATTTCCGGCCTTGAGCCATGTTCAAAAGGCTCATTTTCTATGAACCTCTGCAATAAGACATGGAACTGTTGGAATTGTTGAGCACTCTGGTTGTAAGAGGCGGAACAATCAGGTTGGCAAGATGCTTTCTGCCTCAGCTGTGTGTATTGGCAGTGAAGTGCTTCCCATGTCAAGCATGCTTGAGCTACATACGCGGTTTCGAGATCCCCATACGGATCAGCAACCGGATGCTGCAAGTGCTCGATTTCATCTCCAAATCTTCTCAAGGAAAGGCATGCAAGGGGAGAAGCAAGCCTTTTAGAAGCAGATTTTGAGGATGGAGTCGACACGACACGAGAATCTGAATGGTTTTGCATTTCAAAGTGCATATAAGTTGACAGACACATGATGCAGCATCCCATGATTCAATCTATGCATTAAGAAAGACATAAAAAATTGCATTTGCATGATTTTCAAACTTACTGTTACTGACTTCTTGCAGATGCTGAGAGCTGGAGCGATCAAGAAACAGCATGCGCTCACAGTATATGTCATACACAACATCCGTCCATTCACTAGAGCTGGTCTCCCCCTCTGCCTCCTCTTCTTCCTCATCCACCGGAGAAGCTTCCTCAGGTATCAATACCATGAAGCTGTTTCTCCTGAGCTCTTTCAGTCTCCTTTTCACCTCACTTGTGATGAAATCGTCATCATCATCATCATCATCCTCCGTTTCAGGATTGTTTGAATCCAGACTGAATGATTTATCCGATACTTCTCCACATCCATTCTTGGGCTCTTCTGTAGGGTTTTAACGTGAACCGAATCACCAAAACTAAACTGAACCGGATCGATCTATGGATATTGCTCATAATTAATTATTCCCAAAACCCTAGCATGCTCCTATGAATTTAATACAAGATTGTGGATTGAGATATTACCGTAATTCCGTAGTGTCTGTACCGATCTTTTGCGTTTGAATTCCAAGAACCAATTC
>JAPKLW010002057.1:47654-121178 GCA_026898455.1 Plectranthus barbatus
TGATCCCGCAACCTTCCATCGCCCACACACTCCAAATCACTCAAAAAGAAGAAGATTTTAAGAAAAAAAAAAAAAAGGCATTAAACACCCGATCTTTGAAAATTGGTGAATACAGACGAAGCTCAAGATCACTTACAAGAATGGCGCTCAGCAACACTTGAAGGCTCCATTGCAGAGGAACACACTCCAAATGAAACCCTAGGATAGGGCGGAGGGAGGAAAAGGGTTGGTGTGAAACTATACAGAAATAGAGAGCTTCGGTTTCAGAGAAGTGCAGCAAGAAAATGAACTAACGAGGATGCAATAAATGCAAGATTTTCAACATCACAACAAATAAATGAAAATCCCCATTGACAGAGCTTAAATCTTAGTACAGATTATCAGTAGCAGTTTATGAGAAAAAAAAATGCAAATGGGCATGTAGCGTAGAGTATAACAGAGTGCTATTATTATTACACAGATGCAAATGTGAATGTTACATGGTTATTACTACCACTACGATAATTACAGACAATGGACATATATTAATGTCGTCATAGGAAGTAGTAGACTTTTACTATGGTCTATGAATGAGTAAATGTAAATAAAAGGGCTCCATCCCATCCATGGCAATGGCAGTAGAGAATATTGTCAGAAATGCACTGTACAAAACGAACAAAATACACACAGAGCCCCAAACTACTCTACGCAATGAATGATGTTTCCCATTTTTGTTCTTTTTTTTTTTTTCTGAATATTACGTTATTGTCCTTCTTGCCCACCTCTGCACCCCAATAACCATTTTTCCTTTTCTCTTCCTTCCATCACATTTTTAGTTCCCATCTGCTACGTATTTTTTTTTTTTTTTTAATGAGAAAAACCCGCAACCAAAATTATTCAAAATGTTAGTTTACAAAGCTCTTAAGCAATTCTTGCTGGGAGATGAAGTAAATATCTCTGTTTTTGCTTTTAAATTTAAAAGATCAAGTTTTTATAACTAGTACATATCCCCAAAATGTATAAAACGATGAAGGGAAGAGATTTACAATAGGTGACAACGATCATTGCTGATTAGCCAGCCTCCCGCCCCGGAAACGGACTACCGGCGGAAACAACTCCGGCCGCCTGAAATGAACTCTCACTCTCACTCTCCCCCTCCCTCCCTTCCCGGCACTAGCTGTCTTCTTCTCCCTCAACTCAACCGCCTCGCTCTCTCGTGTCCACTACTCTTGCTTTTCTACTCCGAAATCAATCTTCCTCGTCGTTCCACTCCCACCTAAATCCCCTTTCGCCAATAAGAATGTGTCCCACATCCCACGTCAACATTGGCATGAGCCATGGTTATAAGCCAATTTTGCAAAGAGGAATTGGATCTACAAGCCCCTTCCACTCGAGCCGGTCTCAGTAGACCGGGTTGTCCAGCACCCTCGCCCACCCTCAGATTCTCTGTCGCGCGCTGGAATCGCCGACAGTCGGCTTCGCTGATGGCCCAATGGGAAACATCGAGGATTCCATAGAAACGATGTTTCATGCAACATTCCAGTAAACGCCGATTGCTGCCACTTACATTGAGGATACAAAATACCACAACTAAACTTTCTCATTTTAATGCTATAGATTATCATTGAACGCAATACATAAAAATCTCGATAAAATATTAACAAATTATATTAGTTGACGTAATGATTGTTTAAGATCACCTTTTTCTTTTTTTGGTTGGAGCAGATCACCTTTTCCCCTTTATTCAGTGGGACAAATCAAGAATCCAGCTTGGAATCATTCCACAGCTACTCCTCAGCCTTTAGTATATTGCTTTTGACATCTTTCATTCGGTTCTTCTTATTTTCTCAGTTATTAATTACTCCATATTTGTTTTAGCTTTTAAGATTCTCATTTACTAATTTTTGTGCTTCGATATAATTTTTGTGTATCCACAATTACACAAACATAATCAAGATATTCTGGCCCGGCCCATTTATACTTGGGCTAACTTAAGCCCGCAATTACTTTTAGAGTTCCGTTCCGAGGCGGAATCTTATGGCTGAAGCTCGGAAAGTGAAATGACCAGAAAGTAGAATATATTAATTACATCGAAATTACTAACATACCCCCGAGGCATGATCAAATCAATATTCATTGTCAGTAAGCAGCAACTACCTGCATCAATCCCTTCACGTTCTCCATCTCTCTCTTCCACACACACACGCAAAAATCCAAATCGCTTTCCAGATTTGGTCTGAACAAGGCTGTTCTTCGCCACCCCCGATCTTGATTTGATCTCAAAACATGCCGTCTGTCTATGGAGGCCCGCTCACAACCTTCGAGGATGCTGAGAAGGAGAGCGAGTACGGATACGTTCGTAAGGTGAGCTTGGCGGTTATGGTGGACGTTCATTTTTCGTTGAATAATTTGCTTTAGATTTTTGTTTTGTTTGTTATCACGCGTCTGCTTCCCCTCCAATTTTGATGCAGCCGTTAAGCTTATGTCTGGATCTGATTTTTCAGTTTTTTTCTTCTTCTTGCCATAACATTTTCGTGGTCTGGATCGGATTCTTATTTTTCTGATTCGGTATCCACTCCGCTATACGTGCATTCACTTCAGCTATAGTTTTTCCAATCTGTTATGTTGTTCCGTTTGTTGAAGATGCTCGAGTATTGTGCACCCGATCCACCACTTATTGTTAAAGCTGAAATGCTCAATTCTTGTTGCTGCTGAAGATTTTCTCAAAGTTCAAAAATCATTGTCATTCTTATATGATTTATTTATTTTTCTATCTCACTTGAATTTATTTTGTTGATAGGTATCTGGACCTGTGGTTGTTGCTGATGGAATGGCTGGAGCTGCTATGTACGAACTCGTTCGTGTTGGACACGACAATCTTATTGGGGAAATTATTCGGTTGGAAGGAGATTCTGCCACAATTCAGGGTTAGTGTTTATGTAGTCATTCAATCTATTTTCTAGCCAACTATCAATAAATTTTGATTCCACAATAGGTGCTCTTATTCTATGATTGTAAGGCCTACCGAACTGCAGTCATCCCTTAAACTGCCAGGAGGCACCTGTATAATCATTTATAGAACGCAGTCAGCACATTGCCTGTTCTGCCATTTAGAAGATAGCTATTCTTCCTACATAGTGACATCTTTTAGTGGCTAATTGGATAGTCCCTGAGAAGTAAAAATACTGCTTTATGCTTCATGATGCATTCAGTTGGTTTAATGGACCCATTTTGACTTAAATATCTATTCTTGTAATTGGAGCAGTGTGGATCTTTGACACAGGAAACATATCTATCTTCATATTTTTGCTCGTTCAAACACAAGATTTTCGTTTAGGTTGCAATAGTCACTCTGTGCTTTTATTGCAGTGTACGAGGAAACTGCTGGACTGATGGTGAATGATCCAGTTCTTCGAACACATAAGGTTTCATATTGCATTATCATAAATTTAAAATTTGAATTAAGTGTTACTTTTATTATTAACTGAAATGGTTCATCTACTAATTACTGACTTTTACAGCCACTATCAGTTGAATTGGGTCCTGGGATTCTGGGAAATATATTTGATGGTATTCAGGTTTGTAAACTTCTTTGCCTTCACATTTTCATGATTAAAACAGGGAATTGTGAGACTTTGATCATTGGCCCCTGTGTCTGAGTATTTCCTAATCGCTGTTCTTGTCGTGCTTTTTGGTTGAATATCAAATGCAGAGGCCTCTCAAAACCATTGCAATAAAATCTGGTGATGTGTACATTCCTCGTGGTGTATCTGTCCCAGCCCTTGACAAAGATATCCTTTGGGAATTTCAACCAAAGAAAATAGGTATCTGAAAACCACTTGTCTTATGCTGTTTAATTCTTTTAAAAAAATCCTTTGTTAAGGTAGAAATGCAACACAACATGGTTGCGCCTTACTGATTTATTGTAAAATTTAATGGCAGGAGAGGGAGATCTTTTGACAGGAGGTGACTTGTATGCGGTGAGTTTGCGAGTTCTCCAACCTGTAGTTATAGTTGCTTGATTAATGCTACTGTTGATTTTACAAACTGTTCTTGCTTTTGAATAACTCTCTATGCAGACTGTGTTCGAGAACAGTTTAATGCAACATCATGTTGCTCTTCCTCCTGATGCCATGGGAAAGATAACCTATGTAGCTCCTCCTGGTCAATACTCATTAAAGGTTTGTATCTATCCTGGTGAGGCACTTGCTTTATACCAACCGTATTCATGACTCATGAGGCAGAATTAAAGTTCCATCACATTGAATTTTTTGACTGTCTGCAGGACACTGTTCTTGAGCTGGAGTTTCAAGGTGTGAAAAAACAATTTACCATGCTTCAGGTTAGCCTTCTAAATCATGCATAGTTTTAAGCGTGGTTGATTACTGAAATCTTGTTATGGAATGAACATAAAGCTCAATTTGATATGTCAACTTTTTGCAGACTTGGCCTGTGCGTACACCTCGTCCTGTAGCTTCAAAGCTTGCTGCTGACACTCCTCTATTGACTGGACAGGTGAATACTTATAAATAGGATATTCCTCTAAGTAATACCCCCACACATAAATTAATGTCAATCTTGAGTTTTGTCTAATCTGATTATCTTTTCCTCAGCGTGTTCTTGATGCATTATTCCCCTCTGTGCTTGGTGGTACCTGTGCCATTCCTGGTGCATTTGGCTGTGGAAAAACTGTTATCAGTCAGGCACTCTCAAAGGTGAACTTCATTGACATACATTGGTTTCTTTTTATTGGAGATTTGTTGCAAATTTAGTTACTTCTTGAAGTTCTAATCTGGTTTTCTTTTGCCAAAAAATGCAGTATTCTAATTCTGATACTGTAGTTTATGTTGGTTGCGGAGAAAGAGGAAATGAGATGGCTGAGGTATGAGATCTTCTTGCTTGTTTGGGCCTTTGGGGTTTAGAGTGGTGTCTGACCTTGATATTATCTGCAGGTGCTCATGGATTTCCCTCAATTGACTATGACCCTGCCCGATGGCAGGGAGGAATCTGTCATGAAGCGTACTACCCTTGTGGCTAACACCTCAAATATGCCAGTGGCTGCTCGTGAGGCTTCAATTTACACAGGTAACTATGCCAACAATGAATTCACAATTTGAGAGTTGATACTCATAGCAAAAGCAACTATTTCTTACTTCTTAAATTAAGATTGATTACTTATATCCTATATCTATGCGTGAACATAGTGTTTTTATAGAAAATATCATGGAAATAATTACACCCGCTGATTATCATTGGTGATGGACTTAATTCATTTACATTAAAGTACTGTTAAAGCTAAAAGTAGTATAATGTGATTTAATTTATCCAAACTAGTGTATGAATCTATATCACCTTGAGTTTATTAAATTAATTGGAGTAACTTTGACCCAAAAATAAATGGTTATAATTATATGTTAACAGAAAACAAAAAATAAGTTGAACGCTTGAACATGTTTTTCTATTTGATGCATGGTTTCCTTTCTACAGTGTTGTAGTTCTTACTTTGACTTATGGATTTCAGGAATTACTATTGCTGAATATTTTAGAGATATGGGCTACAATGTCAGTATGATGGCAGATTCAACATCTCGTTGGGCAGAGGCATTGCGTGAAATCTCTGGTCGATTGGTATGTATCATGAAATTGCTTCTCCATAGTTTAAATCAGTGGTTTATTTGAGCTTTCTCTTGCCAGTCTTCTTTATATTCTTTTTGGTAGTAGACTGCTTGCATGTCCTTTTGTGCTAGATTGTCTTCACTGATCATAGATATTTACCCTTTGGTTCATGAGTTTTGAAACATTAGTGGTCCCAAAATCTCGAGGACTGGATAAGATATGATATATATTACAGTGATGAAACAACATACAACCGCTCGTAAAATTGTTATTAGTGTCAATGGTTTTGGAGCCCAAAGTGTTGCCTTATGGTCAGGTTTGCATTGAGTTGAATAACAGAAAAACGATCTCTCTTTTAAATCCTTTTTCATTCATGTACATTTTATCTATACTTCTTGGCTTTTTCAAGAACTTCAACCACTTTATGGCCTGTGTGTTGGTTGCTTAATGCAACTGTGAACGAGTTATTCATTCATATAATCATATTTGCTGTGTTGACGATCATTATTTCTTGCGAAGGCTGAGATGCCTGCGGACAGTGGATATCCTGCTTATTTGGCAGCTCGTTTGGCATCCTTCTACGAGCGTGCTGGAAAAGTTAAATGTCTTGGCGGACCTGAAAGAAATGGAAGTGTCACTATTGTGGGTGCAGTTTCTCCACCAGGAGGAGACTTCTCTGACCCTGTTACATCTGCAACTCTCAGTATTGTTCAGGTGGAGTTGTTTGCAGGCAATGAATTGCTATCCAAAGGCCTTTCAGTGATGCAGCATGTGGTAGTCTCAACTTTGTTTTCACATTTCAGGTTTTCTGGGGTCTAGACAAAAAATTGGCTCAGAGAAAACATTTTCCTTCTGTCAACTGGCTCATATCTTACTCAAAGTATTCAGGGGTATGCTAAATTTGCTGATATGACATAGCACTTTCTTGTTTAAATGGATGTCTGTTGGCATGCTGAGATATGTTCTTTCTTCAGGCATTGGAATCCTTCTATGAGAAGTTTGATTCAGATTTTATTGACATAAGGACAAAAGCTCGTGAAGTGCTTCAGAGAGAGGATGATTTGAATGAAATTGTGCAGGTACATGGTGCCTTTTTCTTACTATCTATTTTGTCATGAGAGTAGGACAATGTGAGTTACAGTTGGTTGAAGTGTATCTTTCTTGAAAGCTGGATAGTGTCTATGTTTTAGATGGACCGGAAGTATACTTGGAATTCAAGCTTAGTGCATTGTGATTTATTTTCAGAATTTAAATTAGACTGTTTGGCTTCTTGCAGCTTGTTGGAAAAGATGCTCTTGCTGAAACAGATAAAATCACCATGGAAACTGCAAAACTCTTGAGGGAGGACTATCTCGCACAGAATGCATTTACACCGTTAGTGTTTGCCAACTATATAAATTTGTATCCATACAAAAATATGAGATGTTATAAATCACATTTTTGTTTCTCTGACAACAGGTATGATAAATTTTGTCCATTCTACAAGTCTGTTTGGATGATGCGCAACATTATTCATTTCTACAATTTGGCTAATCAGGTGAAGTAACTAGCGCATTATTCTCAATATTGTCTCATCTGCAGTAATTCAGAGCAAAAATACATAATTCATGAAATCGTGCTTGAATAACCTTTTTAGTTGTTTGTTGTGAAAAAAGAACCAAATAATTACTAATTATTGTCATGGTGTCACTACTCACAACCACAATTGTTTACTTTGCACATACCTGATTTTCACCACTCCTAAGTAATTGTACGAGTTTATTTATGACGGACGCGAATTTGATGCTTGAGTTAATATGGAAGAGAGCCCAGCAGCAGATTAGATCTTGATTTAAAATGTGAATTCATGAGCAGGCAGTGGAGCGAGGAGCTGGTATGGATGGACAGAAAATAACCTACACCCTAATCAAGCATCGTCTGGGGGACTTGTTCTACCGTTTGGTGTAAGTTGAATTTAAGGCAACATTGTTTATTATGACTTGGATTGGATATTGAATTATTCTTTATGATGCAGTTCTCAGAAGTTTGAGGACCCAGCAGAGGGAGAGGACGTCCTGGTTGCAAAATTTAAGAAACTCCATGATGACTTGACGGCTGGTTTCCGCAACCTTGAGGATGAAACTCGGTGATGAATGAATGCGTTTTGCTGTTATTTATTATCCACTGGAGTTGGATGCTAGTTGAAGAGAGCCATGAGGCATGATAGTCGTCAAGTTTTTCATTGAGATGGTTCATTCTGTGATTTTTGCTCTGTAATAAGAGGGGTATCAATCGGGTATTCCTACACGTTTTTTGTCGCATCAATAAATAGTAGCCGTACGATTTGGCATGCCCCATTTTTTTGTTATACACAAAAACTGCGTGTGTATTCATTCTATTTGTTTATGATAATTTCTTCTTATAAGTGCATAAATTAAAACCAGTTTCTGCTTGAGGATGTTCTGTTCTGCATTTCATTCAACATGATACCATAACATAATGCCTTCAATAGCGAGGGAGATATTGTTGAGAGCAATGTTGAAGTTGGCTCAGTATGTTGCATTTAATCTGGAGCTTACTGCATGGGTTATTGCTGATTTCCTATTTTCTGGTTTTATATTTTGTAAATAAAGCGTGTTCATAATTTTTCTTTTTCCAGTTTCTGTTTGTTGAGTCTATCACGTGCATGGCATGAGAGAGAGAGTTCACACTTTCTTCATGCACTTTGTTTTTCGCATATCTTTTAATTTCAACTGGATTTTGAGTTGAGTTTTACAGAAATAATAAAATTCCTTTGGTCATTTTCTTCTTATATCCAAATCTCAACAGATATAGCAAGGGCGTTAAGCAAACTCACAGAAAAAAGATGACAAACTAGCGAAACAACATATGAAGTTATGAACACAACATTGGATATGAATGGACTACTGAAGGCAACGCCACACAAGGAAACAATTTTGCGATTCAGCTGGCTCGTTGCCTTAGTTAGCCAGGGCCAACCTTGGGAATGTCATAATGCTCACTCATATTAGCAAGATACTGGTTGAAATCTTGAATACGATCACGGTGTGATTTATTAGATGTTTTTGCCAGCTTCTGTGAGTCGATTCTCTCCCTTTGTTCCATGTAGCGTCTCTCTGCTGGGGTGAGATTCTTATCCCAATCAGCGGTGCTCTCATTCTCATCTGCAGTGGATTTATTACCATCACCAGTCTCTTCTTCCTTGTCCAAATCAGTTGACGCCGCCTGCGTAATCTCACCTGTTTGTTTCAGAGCAAGGAACCTTGTTAATAAACAGCTGCTATATGTGCACCTACTGCTACAAGTGTCACTCACAACACAACAATGTGGAGTAGTATGTCATCATGTTGACCAACTATAATGAATTCAGGCGAGCATTAAGACAAACAAAACAAGAAGCACATGCCATCTAGCCAATTCAACAACTCTCACAGCAATAAAAGGTATTGGCATAAAGAAAGTGGCATATAGTTGAGTGAGAAAGACTCCATTTATATAGGTGGTCATTCCTCTGAGAGAGAATAAATAGGTTGCTTGCAAGTAACTACTGCATAATTTGGACTCTGAAATCAAGCAAACCCGATAAATAAATCACTCGTTGCAACAATAATTAAACAAACAATATAGCATTTTCTTGGACATAAAATAAAAAAACACATTTGGGTGGGGGAACCAACAAACTTGAAGAAAACTTACTTTCCACGGCCTGAGAAGCTTGCTCCAACTGTTTTTTCTGCTTCTTCTTTTTCTTCACTCCACCAGCCTTCACATCCAGAGCCTTACCCTTAAGCTTCAGCTTTCCCCCAACCACATTATCGAACGCAGACATATCTGTATATCCTGTCGAAAATATTACAACTGCACAAAACACATGACAGAGAATCAGCTCATTTCAATATCCAATCGAATTAGGTGGATTATAACCTATAACTTCACTGATCAAATATGCCATCTTTTTTTTAGATGCTAAAAGTTCTTGATTTGTTCGGATGAAGAAATAATATTAGATAAACCCTAGATTTTACGCCTCAACGAGATTAAATTAATAGCTAAAACATAAGTTCTACCAATAGGAGAACATATCGGAAGAAGTCGATTCTCGACAAATTCAAAGCCCCAAAACAAGTATTACATGAGAAAAAAGAGAATAGGGACGGGCAGAGCATACCTGATGTAGATGAAATCAACGGATAGCAACAGAGCTCGGTGATTCGAGTTTCTAGATTTGAATTTGAGACAAAATTAAGAAGGGGGAATTTTCATTACCGTCCCTCGTTTCGATATCAATGGCCGTTTAGCCTCTCAAATTCTTGCTTCAGCAGGTATTGATTTTTTTTTTTTCCCTTCATTTCTATATAAATAAATATTTTTGGAACCATTCATGAGTAAAATCAAAGTATGTTAATACTTCTCTATTATTTTATCATATTCTAATATTTGATTCTATAAATTAAAAATATTGTCTATTATGAAATGTATTATAGTATTTTTCCTATCATTTAATTATATAAAATATTTGATTATTTAATTAAAATATATGTAATTTCTAAGGGTGTTGGACTAATAATTTGTGTTGGGTTATTATTGTATTTGTGTTTGAGTTCAATAAATTTGTATTGTGTTGTTGTCCATTATTATCGCAGAAGTTTGTGTTGTATCAAAAGATTTTAGATTAAGTGTAGATTTAACAATTTATGTTTGTCGTGTCGTTATCGTGTCAGATATTATTGTATTCATGTCGAATTTATATTTATAGCTTAATGAATCATGTCTACAGTTTAATGGATTGGTGTCGTGTCAAAAATTGACAAAATGAAGCATTTGATGGATGATTCATCAGAACTTAACAATATTGGTGATGGAAAGTATTTTTAATTAAAATTAAATATTAAGATATAATTTATTAATAAAAAAATATTGAAGTATTTTTTTTAGTAGAGAGTACTTTTAAATATTAGAATATAATTCTATGACGAATAAATATTAGAATATTTTTTCATTATTGAGTAGGGTATAATTGATAGCTTTGGTATTACAAGAAATTTATTACAAGTATAATGATAATGATTATGATTAAATTTAAATAAGTAAGTGAGAAGTAGAATGATTATTAGAAAACATACTAGAATGAGAAAAACATTGACGTGTTGATAACAAAATTCTTGTAAATAAAATAAAATTAATGGTATCATTGCTTGGGCGTTGACGTCGCCGTCCGCTGCCGACCGCCTCCGCCTCCGGTTTTCCCGTCTAATGAAACGAATAAATCCCATTCTCCGCCTCATCATTCACATACCGCCCATTTCCGCCGGTCAACGTAACTAAACCCTAATCCCCTTTCTCTCTACAGATCCGGAATCAATTTCCCAGATCTCCTTCATCTATGGAAGACGACGAAGAAATCCAGTCCCATAATTCTCCTTCCCCCTCTCCCAACGGCAGGATAGCCGTCACCGTCGCTGCCGCCCCGCCCTCTTCCAACTGCATGACCCTAGCTCTCCCCATCCAGAGCCAGAAAACCCCTGGCTCAGGCGGCGGCCGGGAGGATTGCTGGAGCGAAGAAGCCACGGCAGTCCTAATCGACGCCTGGGGCGAGAGGTATCTGGAGCTCAGCCGCGGTAATCTCAAGCAGAAGCACTGGAAGGATGTGGCCGACATTGTCGGCAGCCGAGAGGATTTTTCTAAAACCCCCAAAACTGATATCCAGTGCAAGAATCGGATTGATACCGTCAAGAAGAAGTACAAGGTTGAGAAGGCCAAGATCGCCTCCGGCGCTGGCCCAAGCAAGTGGCGATTCTTCGACAAACTCGATGAATTGATCGGACCCACGGCGAAGATGCCGGATGCTAACAATATGTATCAAAGAGTTCCGATGGGGATTCCTGTCGGGGTCCGGTCCAACTCCTCGCACCCCCAGCTAAAGCATAACCGCAAGAGGCCGAACGTCGACTCCGAAGATGAATCCGAACCGGAGAATTCGGGGGACTCGTCTGATGGTTTGCCCCCCGAAAGCTACAAGAGGCCCATGATACAGAGAGAATCAAGAATGGTAAATAATGGTCCTGGATTGATGAATAAGAAGGGTGATGGGAGTGGGAATAAGGAGAAGAATAGTAGTTGGGGGAGCTCCATGACGGAGCTCACTCGGGCGATCTTGAAATTCGGGGAGGCTTACGAGCAAGCTGAGACTGCGAAGCTGCAGCAGCTGGTGGAGATGGAGAAGCAGAGGATGAAGTTTGCCAAGGAGATGGAGTTGCAGAGAATGCAGTACTTCATGAAGACGCAGCTGGAGCTTTCGCAGTTGAACAACAGGCGGCCGGAGAATAGCAGTGGCCACCACAATAACGATGATCCCAACAACAACAATAACAACAACAGTGATAGCAGCAATTGAGATGTATTATTTGTTGTAGACTATGATTGTTTGGTTTCTGAATCTTGTGCATAACCTATGGCTTGAGCTCGTTTACTTGTAACATTTGATTTCTCTTTATAAGAGACTGTAAGCTTTCAGTTATTGTTCGTTTTGAGTTGTAATTGTTGGGATATTATTATAGGAATAAACACTTCTACAATCGAGAAATCAACGTGATTAATGAATATATCATGCCAAAAACGAAAAAGCAACAAAGTTTGCTAACTGCATCACTGAAAATCCAAGAGAAGTAACCAAAAGCAGATTGTAACAGACCCCATGATGAAGTCAAACCACCAAGAAGGTCCTTGATTGATTCATTGTTGGTTTTGAGGTCTCTGCTGTTGAAAGTTGGGGTGATTCTGTGGGGTGTTTTGCATGGTCACCATGCCTGGTTGTAGATTCTGAGTAGTCTGTGGCATGTTCCCAAATGCTCCCTGTGTGCTGTGTTGCTGTTGTTGCTGTTGTTGCTGAATCGGCATCATGCTGCCAGCATTGGCACCTCCCATGTTGAACACTGAAAGCAATCCAAACTCGGACGATTAGTATTAGGAAACCAGACGAATTCAGATAGCTGTTCTTGGTGATGCTTCATCTCCCCTTTTATTTATTGAACGTCCACACATATACATTATTTAATAATTAAAAAAAGGTAAACACTGAAAAACGAAAGCAATCCATACTCTGGTCGCTGAGATTTTGCGCAGGCATAGTCCGATTGGCACCAGACATTCCATACTGAAAGTATAAAATGTAAGACTGGTTTCAGTAATGGGTTGTAGAACATCAATACGGAAAACTAGTCAAAATATCCCAAACTATTATGTTTAGGGGATTTTATCCCATCTTTTTAAAGTTAGGGAAATATATCCCAAATCTTAATTCCGTTAGGAAAATATATTCTCGATCAATAATGGTGTTAAAATCTTGCTGACTCTCGCGTTACATGTCACGTGTTAAATGACATGTAATTCTTGTTTATTTTCATTTTTTAAGAAATGTTTTGTCCACATGAGATTTTAAAAATAAGAATTAAATGTTATTTAACATGTGGCGCATAATGCGAGAATCATCACGATTTTAACACCATAGGATATATATTTTCTAATGGAATTAAAATTTATGACATATTTCCCTAACTCTAAAAAGATGGAATAAAATCACGTAAACCTAATAGTTTATAATATTTTAACTAGTTTTCCCAACATCAATATCAAGAACTTCCTTCACAGCAATCTCCTATGTGCCCATGCGGCATGAAATGCAATTCGGGCATTATGAAGACAGGGGAGTACTTTGCTAAGCAATCATAAACCTTGCTATCAGATTAAGTGAAGGCTCTTTTGTTAAAGGTGATGGCTGTCATCGCATTAGTGCCTTGATATGATGAAGTTGTAGGAAACTAACCTGCATAGGCATTCTTGAAAGAATTGATTGAGAAGGCATCATAGCTGACATGTTAGGGATCTGAAATTTATGAAGGGGTTTACAAGGGTAAGATAGGTATGGCAAAACATCTTAATCATAGAGAAATTCAGGCATAACAGTTAGTAACATAGTTTTGAGATACATGCTATGAGTCTATGAGGTACATATTATTTACATGCAAAAAGACATTAAGCAAACAAAGAACACACCAATCAACTAGATGCTATCAAAACAAGGCCATTATAATCTCAAGCCTCTCGCAGCAGTTGTGTGGAGGCTTTACTTTGTGATTCAGACCAAAATTAGAAGGGGGAGGGGGATTTAAAAATACAGATACAAAAAAAGAGCAATAAAAAGGGTAACCAAAGGGCATACCATTTGCGATGTTGGTGTCGCCTGGGCTGCATTAAAGAGGGCACTGTTTGCAGGGCTAGAGAACTGATTCAATTGACGATTCAACTGGTTCCCTTGGTTTAGTTGGTTTTGGCCCATATGCATTGCAGCTGATGCAAGTTGCCTGTTCTGAAGTTGCTGGGCTCCCAATGACTGGGAGAATTGAAGATGATGCTGGCCATGCATCTGCTGTAGAGCGAAATTCATTGGAGTTATGAATACTGACAATAATCAATCAGAAGCATAGACATTGATTAATTAGGTTATGATAGCTTCTCTCAAGAAAGCCGATGTGTAATATTGTTGCACTCCAGGGAATGATGAAATGGTTACATATGATAGTAAAACTTTTATGCTCTTTTTGTGAGCTTTCTTGCACTCAGATCACTGATCCCAGAACATAAACAATTTTACTTAATAGTAATCATGTGAAGAAGTTGCATGCTAAATCCACAGTTTTTTGCCACCAATCATAGGAAAGTTTTTACACAAATGCTTGATTACCGACTGGAATTTTTGTTGTGACTGGCTTGGCATGTCATGCAACTGCGATAGTTGGTTCTGCAAACATGATTTATGATGATTGAAATGTTAAAAAAGGTAAAAAATTAAATATTATGGCATGTATGAATAAAAGTTGGCAAAAAAGAAAAAAAAAGAAAAAGACATGCACTGAGAAAGAGGCACATATATTTTGAATTTGTCAGTTTTTAACCGATCAAATTTTAAGCAAGTTTTTAACCCATCAAGAAATAATATGCAAGTTAATAATCATTCACTGATTAATCATGTGGGCTTCATGTTGGTCATTTAAGGGGCATTCGCAGAAGAAGAAACACAGCTTCAACTAGTGAGGTTCCTATGGACATTTGCCAGGTATTTAACCCCTACATGTAAATTGCAGCAAATACAAACAAACGTTTACTGCTCAACACAGTGAAAGTCATAAGGGGAAAAAAAAAAAAAGTGAGATACCCCTTAAATCGATATAGAGGAGTATAGGTCCATACTTGTCCAAGGACAGGCATTGACGTTGGTCTTAGCTGCTGTTGACTCAGAAGTTGTTGCTGCATCATTTTCTGCCTCTGTTGGACCTGATGTTGCTGAAGTTGTTGCGGTTGTTGTTGCTGAGGAGATGGTGTATTCATGATATTTGCACCAGCTCTTGGTGAATTGACATATTGCATGGGGGATGCAGTCGTATTATCAAAGGAAGTGCTTCCAGTAGGACCAGAAGGGGAAGCTGCTGGTCTTCCGATCAGTTGTGAACCGGAAGCCTATTCGGAATAGAATGTAACAAGGCATGGAAATATCAGATGCAATTGCACATTGAAAAGTTAAAACAAATATAAATTCTGGTAGTCAGCTCTCATTTTCTTAGTTATACAGTGCCCCAGAACACTACAGCAGGTCTACATTACTCAGAATACATTAGATAGTTGGAGAGGTGGCACAATCCGCACATTATTTTACTAGAGAAGATTTGAGTAGTGGACACGTGTTCAAACTCCTTAAAGGCAACAGGTAGGCATTTCATTGAGGCAATGGTAATGTGAATAATTTGATTAATGGCAGGGAGTGGTTAAAGAAACGGGATAATTATTAGCATATTTTAATCCAGCACCCTATACCAAGCACCAACTACGAGAAGGATCCCCTTCTTATTTTCGATCCCATTTACCTATTCTATTACACCAAAAGGAATCACTTCCTAAGAAGAAAAGTACAGAGCAGGACAGCTCTTAGAAAACAGTTTCAGCTGTAATAAAAGGGTGTTATGAGAATCGCTAGAATGGTAACTGAACCAGGAGAAGGGACTTTCCCTATCAAATGAAAGCTATGACAATTAGTTAAGCATGGACAATAAATGCAAAGTTGCGTTCTTCGGTGAGGTTAGGAAACAAAATATTCAAAACACTACCTGCATAACTTATGCAAACAGGAATTGTTAAGCACAGATCTAAAAGAAAATAATCCCAGATCCACATTTGAATGCTAGAATGTAATTGAAATATTGACCTGTAACATAGAAACCTGACTGTTATTAGTGGCGCTTGACAAAAGTGGAGGCGTGCTCTTTTGGTACAGCCCTAAAGTGTGCAGATGCAATAGTATCAGCAGATGCCTGAAATCCTATGCCAGTGATCCAGAAGACAAAAGGAAGGGAGAGAACAGTCATGAAGCATAGAGCATAGGGAATTACATACCAGATGAATCCGAGAAAGTCTGTGGAGCATCATTCGATGCAAGTAAATCTACCAAGTGCATCGGAAGTGAAGATGCTGCTTGCCTTTGGTCTCCAGGTACTCTTAACCCTGCACACAAAATGTCAAAGAGGAAATTCACTCTAAGAGCAATGTATGATATAGAGCATAAGGTATACATGTTGATATGCAAATGGTGAAATGGGAAATGGCCAAAGAACTTAAAATCACATCCATTCTTAAATATATACTTTGATTAGAGGATGTGTATTCTCGTCGAAACAATCCACTACGGACTAACAGAAGCAACTAAATTATTCTATCTTTATGCTTGAAAATGGACAAAAGTCCCGTAGTATGATTCACAAAGCATATCAAGCACAACTGAAATTTATCAAGGCACAAATGCAATCAGAGCACATGGAGAGTTGCTGAGTAAAACATTTGCACCTTCACCATGATTGACAGCACTACGAAGCAAATTTTCTTGTTCTTGTATTTTTGCAGCTTGAACCTTGTCAACAGTTGGGAGAAGATTTGTTCCCTGTCGAGTGCCGAAGTAGGTTTTACGTGCATCAGCTATGATCTTCTCAGCACTTTCACATGCCGCTCCAATCATATCAATTCTAGTCTGGGAACAGTTACAGGTACACCGTTACAAAGGAACTCCAGGTAAATTACAAATATTCTAGACAGTATGACTACCCACCTTGAGCTTCTCTATTTGTGCTGCTACAGGCAGACCCTGCATACCATGTAACAGCTGTTCTTTCTTAGAGTTGTCTTCCATTTCCATTTCCGGCAAAAGTTTAGATGATAGCATAACAGGCAGAACTGCATCCAAAAATAATCAAAACAAGTACACAAATGTTGTTTCCCACATTGCACCTCTCTTACTCATCAACATAGCATCGGTTTATCGCAGACATAATGACTGCAGCTTTGTCTTTCTCATCCTTCATTATTTTACTAATGGAATTTTATGTCCATTTATAGTGATGCAATCTTTTAAGGTAGCAATTCCTACGAATCTTATTAGCTATCCGAGATAAATAATCGATACAAACTAGAATGCTCTCGTGCAGCTAATATAAATTTGAATGAGTGACTGAAATCATAAGGATAAATCAAAACATACTAGTAGCATTCTCAGCATTAACATTCTTAGGATGCACAACAAAGGCCTTTGAGACGTTCTTGATATCTTCAACAATATTGTAAAGCTCCAAATTCACCATTGAGAACTGGCCCAAAATGTCTTGCCTGCAAAGTCAAAAACCTAAAAAGATAATTGCAAAGAAAATAAAAATTACTCGATTACTACAGAAGCGGACTGAATCGAATGACACGTTTGTACCATTTGGGAGCGGAATTCGTGCGCGCTATGGCGTCGAGGTTTTCGAGGATGCGAGAGATGGCTTTGAAGAGGCTGATTGCGCGAGTTTTTACGGAGTCGAGGTTGAGCTGCTGCTGAAGCGCCGGGTTCAGCCTCTCCACAAACTTCTCTGGTGGCGGCTGTTGCTGATCCTGGACAGCCGCTGCTCCCATCGCTGCCATTACAAAGTAATCGGAGCTCCGCCGTGGGTGGCCGAATTCGGATTGAGATTTTCGGTTAATTTATTCTCAAAACATACACTAAAAGAGAGCCATTTTTTATTCAGTCTATAATTTAAATAAAATATACGTGTTACTTTAATTTCTTACAGTTAGTTTTTTCTATTCCTTTAATATATGTTTAAACATAAATCATAAAAGTCATTAATATTCCCACATCGATGATAAAACCTGAGGAGGAGCGACAGACCATGATTATAAATATTCAGCAGCTAGTACCTAATTACTCACTTACCTGGATGGGGTTGATGAGTGATCAGGAAGACTCATAGCCTAGGCTGGCGATCTCCATTGCACTGAGGAGATGCGCCCGTCTAAGGTCGGTCCTAGAGGCCGAACCTACATCATAATTTGTGAAAGTTGGGGCTTGCGTTCGCGCAGCCCCTGCCCAATTCCTAGTTATAAATTTTTTGGCGAGCGAGCTGAGTTTGATGAGCACATTTGCCCCAATTTTAGTACTTGACTATTCGTCATTATTTTTTACTTTAATATTAATGATACGAACTGTTCAATTAATAATACGTCAATAAGTATAAAATTTGATGTTGCATCGTGTAAAACTGTAAGTATGACATATATGTGGAAGATTTAGTGGGCTTTATAATAGTGTTAGCCCACTGCAATTTTCAAATACTAATAAAATGTTGATTGCTAATTAGATCTCACATTCGTCCTTTTACATAAAGCTAACATAATATGAGTTTAAGAATATTTTAAACTCGCCATCTTTTGATTTCTAGATTATTAAGGTAGAATATTCATTTTAAAACAAAGATTCTTGTGTGGCTCAAATTAAAACGAGGAATTCCTAGAAACAGAAAAGATTAGGTTAAGGGTTCTTAGTCTTCTTGAGACAATCATCAACACAGTACTTTATCTTACATCTGCATTTTATTAATAGAAAAAAGTAGTACAAGAATTAACCATGCTACAGCGACGGATGAATTGACAAATTAAGACAAAGACAACATTTTCATAGTCATATCATACTAAGATTTAAACAACTGTTGAAGGCTAGACTTGAAGGTGGTGTAGACAGCATGCCATCCAGCCTCAGTCGGATGCGACGCGTCCCAGAAAAACGCCGATTTTGGATCGCTGCAAACCGTGTACATCTTCTTACCTTTTCCGTCCACGTCACCGCAAAAATACCCATTTAGCCCCATGCAGCAGGGCTTCAATGGAGTCTCAAACCTCAGATTCCCTGATTTTATAACACAATTCATCATCATGTACAAGTATTAATTACTAGTAATATATAGTCAAAAATGAAAAGAAATATAAAGAACTTGCTTACCTTGATGGCGTCCCTTTTGGGCGAGCACGGTGGTGAAGGAGGCGTAAAGATCGATGATGAAGAAAGTGGGTGGGGTTGTACTGGTGTCGCTGTTGAGTCTGGCGACGGTTTGCTGCAGCAGGAGATTGTGATAACTCACTGCCAAATTCTGGGTGCTGTTGCATTCTTGGTACGATGAGTCCACCGTGGTACGAGGTAGGCATCCCAACGGCTCCAGAGATGTGACGCCAACCCTAGTCGCTCCCAGCCCTCGCAGTCGTTCCAAGTTGGCCCCCACTTGATTTACCACGCGCGGTATGAACTTCTGCAGATCCTGGCATTCATGTGTTTCTTCATCAATGATCATCCACACCCGCAACAAACATAGGAGTATATAAAAGAGATTTAGGATTATAACCTGTGCAGTTCCTCCTCGGGCTAAAAAAGCGCCGTAGTCGTTGCCGGCGAGGCAGAGAAGAAGGAGAGAGGAGTTGAGGTCTGATTTGGTGTAGAGGGAGTCGTGCATGAGCTTCTCGAAGAAGCCGATCTGAGTGCTCATGTTGGGCAATAAATCGCCCAGCGTGTTGAAGACGCCGCTCCCTCCATAGGCGAAATTCAGACCCCTTTTCACCTTTTTCCCTCCCAACTTCATCAATTCGTACGCCAATGGAGACTTCACTCCCAAGAATCTCGCTATTCATTTCAACGCCAAACAATTCTTACTTTGGATTTACTTCAAATATATATATATATATCAAACTTTAAATTCCCAATATTTAATTTCTGTGAAACAGTGTTGACAGTTGACCAATCGATGTGGGATGCATACCGGGTGCTGGACTATTTTTTATGTGAAAAGAGGCTCAGCATGATAAGACTGCAATTTTTCGTATATATATATATATAGTAATTATACAAGCTAATTAAACCATGCAATTAACAACCATATGTTTTATAACCCCTATGTAAGCTAATCCCATCTCGACTTTTAATGCTTCCAACAAAGTTAAGATAAGATTCAACAACAAGAAAAAAAGAAAAGAAAAGCAGTACTGCATATGTGTTGTGCTGATTCAAATAATTGAGACCTTTTTCTTACATGCAGGGGAAAAAAATGAATAAATTAGTCGACTCGAAGAAAAGGCAGGCCATGTTGTGAAACCCTCAGAAAAAGAGAAATTAAAGTGGAAAAGGGAAAGCGATATGATATAAAATGTAATGATGGCTTAATGGGGTTCATGCAGGAAAATAAAGCATGCGCTGGATTTTTTATTTTAATCTGAACTAATTAACATATATACCAACGTAATCAGTGAGGATGCGGCCGTCGGAGAAGCGGCCGGCCGGCTTCCCTGGGAAGGTGGTGCCGTACGGCTCCTTCCACGAGTTCCCTAGAGATTTTCTCACGTTGCCGGTGTCTCCATATGAGTCTCCGAATACGAACAACTTTGTCGGTCTGAATATATATGACTCGCGCTTCTGCCGCTCATGGTGGTGGACGACCGAGCCTTGGCTGCCTGTATATGATCCTGCGAAGTCGTAGAGGCATTCAACACAGTTATATAAGGAGAGATTTAGAGAGAGATGAATAGTGTAGGTACCAGATGAGAGAAGAAAGCAGCAGTAGAAGAAAGAGAGGAAGAGCTTGAAGGTTTCCATCAGAGGGAATGTGAGCAGGTATGAATATGATGTGTTAAAATAAATAAATAGTTTGAAATGTGGGTGATACAATAATTTGTGGAGGGATCGGATAGGATTGATCCAAAGAGTGGTGGGGTAGCGTAGTGCAGCTGGTTCTACTTTAATTTTATATAGCTAGAATTTCAATTCCATAAGTCTTCATCTATCAATGATTATATGTATTAATATTAGAGAAAAATTATGAAATAGCCAATTTGACTATTGTATCTATCAATTTTAGCCACACTTATAAATACATATCAAAAATAGCCAAAGTACCTTTTCATTAAATTTACTTCCATAAATACCCTTCAATTATTTTTCTTTTATATATTTCTATTATAATTGTTTTTATTTCTAATATTTCCATATCTTTTATTTCTAATACCCATTTTTAATTCTAATTTCTTCTAACTGTTGATGTAATTCTTTAATTTTAGATTCTAATATTTCTATGTCAGAACTAAGTTGTCTAATTTCCGGTATATTTTCTGTATCAACAAGTGTAAATTTTCTTACTGGGCAACTATAAGCAGTATGAGCTTCAAGATACTCTTTTCGTAATTTTTGTTGCATCAATTCATCAGTATAAGGAAGATATATGCTCCTTTCATCATCTATTTTTATTGATATAAAAGTGGAACTAGGCATAATTTAATAATATTATATTTTATCATTTATTTCTGCAACTACTGTTTTTAATTCTTGTATTTGTTTATTTAGTTGTGTCATTTGAATATCTGAATGTAATGTTTGTCTTTTTAGTGGCTCAGGCCATTTATTCTGGCTTATATTACTTGTACTAGCTCTTGCTTGTTCTATGATATCTTTTGAGATTGGTGTATTATTTTGAATTCTTTGAGATGAACTTCGTTGAATGAATTTTTGTAGGCTATTATCTTTTTTTATTACAGTACTTGAAGTACTTAATAGTTCGTCTGTATATATTCTATCTCTATGTTGAAAAATTATACTTAAATTACTATTAGTTAATGCATAAGATACTTTGTAACTTACAGTAAATGGTATGTCTAAGGATTTCATTAAATCTTTTTTAAGAAAATTACATCGGACTCCAATTGCATCATTAAATGTTTGTGTTTGGAAAGGAATTCCATATCGTAATGCAACATTGAATTTAATGATGTCAAAACCTAGATTGTCATCTATTCCTCCAATAATTTTATCTTTTTCATCCAAAATTCTATTGTCAACAATTTGTAATTGTACAGGTGTGTCTATTGCTGTGAAACAAGTAGATTTTACTATTATTTGTATTATTCCAATATGTATGTATCTTAATTTCTTCTGATCTTTTTTAGGTATTTTTTCTATTTTTTCTTTTATTTTTTCTTTATTCATTATGTATGCTTGGAATTCATAATTTGCTTGATTCATGTATACTAATGATTCTCCACTCATTAATCCATAGTATACTATATTTTCTCGATTTAGTATGTTTGATATTCTTTTATTAAAAGTTGGAATTTCTATACTTTCTTTGGAGTTAAGTGTAAATTCTCCCTTTTTTCGTACTTTATTTATTATTTTCTTATCGAATATTATATCAGACAAGTATTCTCCAATTGATTCTGCTCTTATTATTTCTTTTATATCTTCTTTATCGTTTTGATCTTGCCTCGAGCTTTCTCCTTTTTCAAAAATATTCATAGTAATTGTTTAATATTTTCTTTATATAAATTTATTCGTGGGATTTTAAATTTTTCACCTTGTATTTTTAGTATTAATTCTTTACTTTTTATTTTATAATTAAAGTTTTCTAAAAAATCTATTCCTAATATTATTTCCTTTTGTTCTTGTTTAGTTCTTCCATCGATTGGTATTTCTATTTTTATTGAAAGTGTTTTACTAAAAATAATATTAACAGATGTATATTTAGTGTTTCGTACTGGAGTTCCTTCGAGAGTAATATATGTTACTTCTGGATATAAATCATAAATTTCTGTTGCTAGATCTTCACTTATAAAACTTGTACAAGATCCTGTGTCTATTAATGCAACAACTAATTTTTTGTTTATACTTGTTAGTATATGATATTGATTATAATTATTATGATCTAACTTAACTTCTATGTTCTTCATATCATTTATTACTCTGTCGGGCCTGCTATATGCTGTCACAGCGATATAGGTTGCCACTTTGACATTTCATGCTTGATATGTTGAACCTTGTAAAAGAGTTTTGTGATTTCATACCTGAAATGTTTCTTCTTCAAGATCTCAAGATCAATTCGGCCAAAGAGCTTCCTCGCTGTAGCCGTTTTCAGATCCTCCAGAGATAGAAAAAACCTTTCATATATGAGAAATATATTACATGAGATAGAAAGAAATATGTTACAATAGGAAGTGTGTCCTCTCCTAATGAGAGAGCCACAATATTTATAGGCGACGAAAGGTCTGCCTTTTACATTATTAGGGTACCACTACACATGGAGGGGTACCACTACACACAGTAGAATCTAATAATTTACATAGTAGTTACAAAAGGAAAGAAACAAAAGTACAGAAATAATGATGTCTTTTCACATCTTTTTCTCTTCTATTGTCTCAAATTCTGCATCTCCGTCGGTGCTTGGTGTGCATATGCTACAGGCATCATCTCCAGGAAATTCTTCTATCAGTCTGATACAAATTTCTTGCTTTATTTCTGGAGTGTATTCGAAATCAATTCCTTGTAAATCTCTTAGGAATTTTTCTATATATTTCTGGCTTTGAATATCTACTTCTTTCTCCCTTGCTTGCATGCTCCATATAATTACTGATTTTGAAATATAATTTGTTCGTGCTCGAATCTTGATTCCTCGTAGTAGTATCAGGACATAATTATTTAGAAATTGTTGTATGATATCTTCATGCTTTGTATCTCCAATAGTTGGGTAGTTTTGATTGCTTACTCCTATTTGGCATAATTGTATGGCTGGTTGTCTAACTTGTCCTGCTTGCTCTCCTTCATTGAAGAATAGTGGGTATGTTGCAAACATCTTCAGAAATCCTTCTTTTTGTTTTATCACTCCTGAATGATATTGTTGAATAGCTTTCTTCATGTAGTTTGGGAAGTATCGAAATATATCCATGCTTCTGAAGTAGATTGTATTTATGAGTCCGCTTTGGAACATCATATATGTCTTAATAGGATCTGCTTCTGGTAAAACAATTGCCTTAGGCCCTTGAAATATTCCTTCAATAGGGTATATGCTTGAGAGTTTGTCTGCTATTGTGTAATTAACCAAGAAATTATATTCTTGATCAAAAATTGCTTTGGTTAGTTTTGTTAATTCTTCCCGTTCTTGTTCAGTAGGGATAGAATTTATTGTTAGTGGTTTGTTATTAGGGATTCGCCCTAAACTTGCCATTCTTGTTTGAAGTGGTTGTCCTGGCATTGCTGCTTTTGCTGCATAAGTACTTCGGTACTCTGTTAGTGCATTTTTTGCTTCCTGTAGGCTAGGGTACTTTTTGTAGATGATGCTGCTTTGGTTGTTGATGAAGATTGCTGCCTTGCTCCAGTCATCATATATTCCTGTGTTTAAGCCATTAAAAATAACATAGTATGCTTTAGTTCTTTCTTCTTCATCAAATTTTTCTTTAGATCGAGATCCACCAGTTGCCTGTTCTTCTGTCTTTGATTTATCCTTGATTGTTGCTGCTGGAAGATCTTCGGTTAATTTGTCACTGGATGAGTTAAGCATTAATTCTATTGCCTGTGCTTCTTTATCTGCTTGGCTTGCTTCCTTTTGTAATTGTTGTGCTTGCAGACGAAGTTGTTTTGCTTTTTCTAATAATCTTTCTCTTTCTGTTTTGAGGATGGATCGTACTCCTTCCATTCTCTTGTTAATGTATCTGCTAGATTGTTTTCTTTGCCTGAAATGTATAAAGATAAGAAATCGTATTGTTGAGCTTCAAGGCTCCATCTAAGTAGTCGTCCTTTATTATATGATTCTTTTATCTTGTATTTTGTAAAGTCTTTTGTATAAGAACTGTCCGTTTGATATATAAATTTTATTGGTTGTAAGTCCAATTTGAATTTTCGTAATGCTTTTATGAATGCAAGTGTTTCTTTTTCATGAACTGTATAATTTTTCTCAGCTGGTTTAAATGTTCCCGATGCCCATTTCGTTAATAATATATTCTTATATTGTTTTAAAAATGTTTTTACTTCAGATGGTTTATTATTTGTGATAAATATTTTGAAATCATTATAAACACCTGTGATTGCTTGAAGAACTGCTCCCCAAGTATCTTGACTTGCATCAGTATTTAAAATGAGTAAATCATTTTGTTTTGGTAGATATAATTTTGGAAGGTTTTTACATAATTCTTTTAAAGCTTTTACAGCTTGTGTTGCACTAATTGTCCATTTCCATGGAATCTTTTCTGATATCATTTCTTGTAATAATGCTCGTTCTTTTGAAAGTTGTTTTATAAAACCTTTTTCACCAATGTAGTTTAACAATCCAAGAAATCGTTGTATTTGATTTCTATTTTCTAATTTATCTGGAAATTTATTAATTTTTTCTAATAAATGTTTTTGTGGTTCTATATATCCCCCTTTTAAAATCTTCATTCCTAGGAATTCTACTTCTTCTAATGCTATCTTTGCTTTTTCTTTACTTAGAATTACTCCTTTTCCTTTTAGTTGTAATAGAATCTTTGCAACTTGATTTAAATGATGTTTTCTTGTTCCTAAAGTAAAAATTATAATATCGTCTATCTATGCCAGACTTATAGATTCAAATCCCTTAAGATTATTATCCATAAATCGTTGATAGATACTAGGTGCTTGTTTTAATCTAAATGGCATAACTGTAAATTGATATTGATTTTGTGGTGGACAACTGAATGCTGTTAAAGGTTTAGTATCCTTATGTAATCGTAACTGCCAATATCCTGATTTTGCGTCAAGAGTTGTGAACCATTCTGTCTTTTTAATTTTATTAAAATTATAATCTTGCCTAGGTAATTTGTATGCATCTCCTCTAGTGGCTTTATTCATTTCTTTATAGTTTATAACCATTCTTCTTTTTCCTCGTTTAATTTCATTATGATTTTCAACATAAAATGCTGGTGCACTATGTAGACTTATGCTTGGTTCTATAATTCCTTTTTTTAATAATTTTTCTGTTTCTTCTTTAAATTCTGCGACATCTCTTTCTGTATATGGAATTCTATTTGGTACATTTACTTCTTTATTAGGATCTATTAATTCTATCCTAACTTCCATTGTATTTGTATTCTTAATAGGGTCTAAAGGATCTTGACTGCTTATTTCATCGAGGATTCTCAAGACTTTTATTTCAATTTCTTCGTGAATGTACAAAATTAATTGATTTTTAAGTTCATGGATAATTTTTCCTTGTAAAAAGGAAAGTGTAGTATATATCTTTGTTGTAACTAAATGTCTACGTTGGTTTTCCATTGCTGGACAACGTAATTTTACTCTATCAATTTCTTGAATAAAAGGGTAATATTTTTTAAGAAAATTGTTTCCTAATATTAATGGTACTCATGTATCTTGTTTGTATAAGGTGTCTAGAGAGAATTTTCTTCCTTCAATTAGTATTACAAGATCTTTTGCTCTGTCATTTATTTGGATAATTTTATTATTAGCAATTCTTACTTGTATTGGTTTTTCTAGTGTTGACCAATATTTTACTGGTAACATTCTTTCTTGTGCAAGACATATAGTTGCTCCAGTATCTATATAAGCAAAAGTATATTTATTAAATAGTTTTACTTTTATAAATATACTATTCTTGCTCATCACTACTTTCTGTGTAGCTAGAAGTTTCAGATTCAGATTCTATGCTATATGTATCGAAATTCATTTCTTCGCCTTCTTCGTATATGTCTTCTATAGGTTCGAGCCCTAAAGAGTATATTAGTTTTATTTTATTCTCTTTATATAAGTTTTTCTTTGGACATTCGTTAGCATAATGACCAAATTCTTTACATTTCCAGGATCTACATGTCTTTTTTTCTTTCGAATTTTTCTTATTTCCTGTGTTTTTATTATCGTATTTATTGTATTTTCTATACCTCCTCTGATATTTTTGTTTTCATAGTTTTTTAAATGTTCTATATTTTTTATATCGAGGATAATATTATTTTTTATATCTTTTTTTTTCTTTCTGGTTTACATCCATATTGATGTGGAATTGTTTCAAGTTATTTACAACATCGTATATTTATTTTTTCTAAATATTTTTCTTCAGTTTTTCTCATACACAAATCATCTCTATATTCTAATGCATATTTTTCTATTAATCCTAATGTTTCTGTTGTTTTAGTTTTTGCTGGGTTTGTTAATTGTATATTTATATATCGTAACATTGCTGGTGGTAGTTTACTTTTTAATATATCTAATAGACCAGTTCTATATGGTGTTCTATAATAATATTTTCTTATTTGGCAAAAGAAATTTTCTGTAAAACATGGGTCACAGAGAGCCATATTACTTAGTATTTTTATAATATGTGATTTTTCAAATTCTCGTGTCGTTTCTGATTCATCCCCAAAAAATTCTGCAAATATTTCTTTGGCTAATTGTTTTAGAAGGTTAAATTTAGCTTCCTTTGATGTATCTGTTTTAGCATAGTTGTTATAATTATATGGCGTTGTTTGTAACCAGTCTGATAATTGTCCTGTAGCTTTATACATTATATATGTTAGAAAATCTTCTAGTGGTAAATTGCTAATTGTATCATCATCAGTTTGGACTATCATTTGGAATTGATTTATCCATAACATAATTAAACTTGATGCATTTGATGCACAATCTATGTTTAATATTCCACTACTTATACTTCTTTCTTTTTGAATATATGATGGTGGAATATTCTTTTTGTATTTTCCTTTTGTATATGTATAATCATTTTTATACATGTAATCAATAAAGCTTTTTTCATATTTATTTGGTCGTGTTTCATTACTTGTAGAAGCATTTTCTTGTTGCTTAATATAATCTTCTTTTTTACGTTTTTCTTCTTCATCTTCTTCCATATTTAATGTTGGATTTTCATCATCACTATTTATTCCATATATGATACCTTGAGCATCTTCTTCATCTATTCTTGCAACATTTAAATCATGTATTTGTAATTTGTCTATTAATTTTGATAATTTTTCTATTTCGTTTATCTTCGAATTGGTGGTATCCATTTATGTGTTAATTTTATAGGTTCATTTATAGGTTCATTTTTTATTAATTTTCTAGTTGTTCCTTTTGATATTAATTCTTGCATTAATTCTAATGCTTCTTTACATTCAAGACATTTTTCTTTTCCTGATAATATTTCTTCATTATCTAATTCTCCTTGTTCTTTTAGAAAATTTATTAAATCTTGGTATTTATATTTTCGTATTTTTGTTTTCTTTATTCGATTTATTGAATCTAATAATTCTTTTTGATTTTCTTTAATTATTTCTATTAATGTTAATATTAAATTAGATACTTTTGAATTCCCTTCTGTCATGCAGTTATTAAAATTTTGAGTTGTTTTTCTAGTTTTTCTAATAAAATTTCTAGTTGAAATACTTCGTATAATTCATTTTCTATTTTATGAAATTTTATTAATTCTTTTATTAATTTTATATTATTTTGAATTTTCAAAATTTCTTCTCTTAGTAGTGTCATTAAATTGTGTCATATGGCTCTGATACCAAAATTGTTTATGCGGAATTTTGAAGATTTTAATTAATCGTGTAGATGGAATTTTATTTTGTGTAAATGGAATTAAATAAATATAAAAGAAATACATAGGAGGGTATAATTGGAATTTCAACTCCATTCAAACCTTGGTCAAAGCATTTTGGCTATATCTAGTATGTTTTTATAAAAGTGGCTATTTTGTGAACTTCTTTTAAAATTTTGGCTATTTTAAATTATTAAAAGCTAATATTATGACATAAAATTACAAAATCCTCAATTGTCCATTAGTTTTATTTAACAATAATTCTAACAAAATTCCATCATATTAGAAAATTTTAAGAATGCATCCCATACGACTAGTGTATGCTAAAATTGCATCTTTTATTTTAAAAGCCTAAACCAACCGCATCATGGATGGAAAAAAAAAAACGAAACGGTGTTGAAGTTGAAGGCAAGTACAGATATAAATTAAATAATTCATGGCCTATCATTTTCAATTTTACATTTTCATTTCTAGTTTAGTTTCACAAACAACTGAAAAAATTTCATCACACTATATTTTGTTTTGACCTGAGGCCCAATTATTATAATGAGCTTCATCCTCTATTAACAAAAGCCCATAGATATTCCAAAAAAAAGTTATTTTGTGAATTGATTGAAGCCTTTTTCAACATTTCGATAAAATTAAATAAAGCCTTATCCCACACCGTTCGTTGAAAGTGTGAATTATAAACTGATTCTATAAAATTGAAGATCGATCGTCTTATAAAGGTTGTTGGCCCAGAACGATCGAATGTTTTATAATTTATGATTAATTTGCGGTACCCACTGGATCAATATATCTCTCTAGGTGCACAGTGGCGGTTATTGCATCATTGTCAATGCGCACCCAACACCACTATGTTTGCGTGTAATAAGTCGAAGTTGACATAATCGCGGTGAAATTTGCGAGCAAGAGAATTTATCATCTTACCAACGTAGAAAGAGATTCAGAAACAAGCAATGAAACGTTCCTTCAATATATATAATTATTAATATATATGCTGCAACTCATCTCATTAATCAAGATATACACACAAACAACAACGAACATAATACGAATTAAATCACCTGTTACTAATTAATTAATACTATATAATAATAAATGGAGTTGGTTGCGTCTCTACCTGGTGTGGAAAGGTGTGATCTTGATAACCAAACCTGGGAAAACATCATCGGGGTCATGGATATGGGGATTCTCCTCCACGATATACGGGTCCCCACACTTTTCGCTTATCGTATGCAGCGTCTCCCCTTCACGCACCACGTATATCTCGTCGCACACCCTCTCCGAAAACCTGCTCACCTCCGCCGACGACGAGATCTCGCCTCCTTCGCCCGGTTCGCAGCTGCTCAACACCAGCAGTAGAGCTAGCAATACCGCCGTGTACCACGAAACGGCTTCCGCCAACGCCGTCGACGAGCTCACTCGACCCATATATATATATATATATATATACTCTCGATCACTCTCACAATGTGTGTGTATTAATTGTTGTTGGTGTGTGTTTGGGGTATTTGTAGTAGCAGGGAAGGAGAAGGAGGAGTAGGAGTAGTGCGATATTTGTTTGACGACGAAGTTGATGAGGGGGGGATATATATAATTTGGTGTAATGGCCTTCGGTGGTTGTTGGAGTTGGTGCAATTTTAGTTATTTCTCTCTATTAATTAGCCAACACTAATACTTTCAATTTCATTAATCTATGCTCCCAATCACATGTATCTATTAATAATATAAGTGATTTAGTAAAGTCAAATATCAAGAATATATAAGTATTGATGAAGTGATGAGATGCAGATAGATTTCAAAGGTTGAATTGATTAATGTCCTTAACCAAAGTTGCAGGCAAAATTATTGAAAGCGAGAGTTAGTTTAACTGCTTCATTAATGGTGTGACGAAATAAGTATGTAGATTTGACGTATTTTGTATATGTAGTGAGAATTGGGTCCTAATTCTTGAAGACACCATTTTATAAAATGGGAAATTCAAGTTAGGCGTAAAATATGGTTAGACTTTGACGAAAATAGTTGCGTAGCATATCACCAATACTAACTAATAATTCATCTTAAAAAATAATGGAAACATCAACCTCTTTTGAGGCTAGGTTATTATTGACGACCAAAACAGAAGAAAAAGTATGCTCTATTGTTCGGTCAAATTATAATCATTCTCTCATTTCATCCAATCGTCATTTCATTTTGATCAAGATTAATATGAATACCAAGCTTCTAAAAATTCAATATATCGAATAAGTAAGAGAAGCATGCTTACAATGGAAAGAAAATGTAAAGAGAGTTTTCAAATTTCATTTACATATTTCAAGACTCCTATAGTAACTGCCTACGCTACAGAGACAGTGGAGAAGTCTGACCATGGATTGCTCGAATTGCATCTGCACAAAATTATTCTCAACGCAATGACACACACAGATCATGTTTTTAATTAGAATAAAAAGAAAGACATGCATAGCCCCTGATCCATTATAGTGTGACCCACACAAATGTGCCGTGTCTCAACTCTCACAACTCCCTTCTCGAATGTGAAAGAATATCGGTTCTTACTAGGGCTACAAAACAAACAACACTGCAAAAATCACAGCGATTTGCGACGGAAAAAATCGTAGCAAAAATTAATTCGTGATGGATTTCTTCCGTCGCAAATTATACAGTCGCTAAAATTTTGCGACGAAACAAGCCGTCGCAAATCCGTTGCGAAATCTGACGTGTATATTGCGAACGTCTTAGCGGTCACTAAACCGTTGCAAGATTGCTAATTTAGATTTGCGACGAATTTTCGTCGCAATTTCTTTTTCTTTTTTCTTTTTTTTTCTATTTTTATTTCGAGATACCATCAAAAAAAAAAAAAGTCATTCTACTCAGCCAACATCCATCATCATCCAAAATTCAACAGTATTTAAAATCCAAAACATCGAATTACATAAAAATTACATCAACATTCATAGTTCATAACAATCCATCATCATCTCAAATCCATCATCCAAAATCCAATAGAATATGTATTACAACATTAACTACAAAAGCATCCTTGAATCATCAGGATTGAATATGCAGATCACTTCTCCAATGCACTTGCCATTTCACCCTCTTGTCCTCATTGATATGTGTTGACCTTTGACAATTTTGCTTCATTCTATTACACATATCTTTCTTGAGCCTTGGTCATGAAAGGGCGCAACACAATATTTTCAATAGATGACACCCAATAAAAGTCTTTCTGCCATTTTGAAAAATATAATTAATTAGTATGATGTTATTTAACATTAATACAAACTTTATTTAAATTAAACATACCTTCAATTCATTAAACCATAACATATTGCGGTCATGTGGAATCTTGGACCAAGTAAAGCCTTCAGGATATATAAATCTTCGGAAGTTTGGAGTAATGGTCCTTGAATTTTTTTTTGAAGGATGCATCTCGCCGCCATCGATAGTCAACTCCTCCCATGTACCACGATCTGCAACAAAGTATGTAATTTTGACAGGTGTATATTATAAAATAATGAGTAATTTAATACTATAACTTATGAAAAGTATTAGGATTATTATGCATATTGTTACCTTCATTTCACCCTCGTCGTCATTTGGCCTCATATCAGAAGTCTCCCCAATTCTGCGAATGGATTTCGATATGGATTGTCCTCTAGGCATTTTCTGATTGAAGATAAAATTGCAAATCATAGATTATGATTAAATCTTAGTTAAAGTGCATTTGGTTTTAACTAACGTAAAGATACATATATAACAACTTTAGATATGTGTTAACATTTCCATTATATATAACTCTCATATCACACGTATTAGGTAAATTGATGTTTCACACTACGGTGTAACGATTTCTGTTACAACTAGTTTACATATAATTGTAATTATCCATGGTAGTTCACGAAATTCTCCCACATTATACAATAATGCTCTCAATCATACAATTCTAGCATCAAACAAGTCCTAAAAATAAGGCACAAGAATCAAAATAAGTCCAACTGCCCTAACACAGCAACAACACGGTATCATAAAGATATGCCCCTATATGAATGAAATTAGGCACAAGAATCAAATTATTTATATACATATTCACAGTAAATGTGAAAATAATATTAATAAATATAAAAAGAAAGTTATAAACAATTAGAAATTAAGACTTCTATTTAATTCCATCTCATTAAGATTTTAATCATTAAACTTTACTGTTACATGGATGGAATCCAAATAATTGAATTTTGCTTCCAAGATCACGTAAGAACCAGTGTGCTTTGTCAGAGGCATCCAGCGGTCGACCAATAGCAGCCAATTGATCTCACAATGATTCAAGATTCAGTCCATATTCAGTAATGGAGAGATCGCCACATTTGATTGAGAGGATATCGTCTTTGAGACTAAGTTCCTTGGCCTTCGAAGCATGGTTGTACGAATTTGTTAACGCCTACCAGACGTCAAAATATGTCATGCAGCCAATGGCAATCGTCATAGACTCCTCAGTTAAAGAGGAAACAAGAAACAACTTAATTAACTGATCATGAGAATGCCATTTGATACAGGTGGGATTAGGCGTACTTCGACCATCGGTGGAGGTAATTTCAGAAGCAGGAGCAGGCGTGGAACCATCAAGAAATGGCATGAACTACTGAGTGATGAGAAGAGGCTCAACTTGCGCATGCCACAAGAGATAATTCGCAGATGTAAGTTTGATGTTTACCATGTGAATCATGGTAGAGAGAGGAAGAAAAGGGAGCTCCATATTTGCCATGGAGGAATGAAGAAAGACTGAAGAATTTGGCGCGAGGCGGAAGGAAAAATATTACCATGTAGAAAAGATTTGATATATTTCATTGAATGAGTTGTGTACAGAGATTACAAATATATGGAATACAAGGGATAATTATAATCTAAAAATATAAGGAATACAAGATATATGAAATATTAAAAAATATCTTCAACAGAAAGAATGGTGGAGAATCATTGTCATCATTATTGCAACACTTAATCATTAATTCTCAAATAAAATTGAATATAAATATATATATATATATATATATATATATATATATAGAGAGAGAGAGAGAGAGAAACTTCCTGCCTGCTAAAGGAATGTATCTCATGTGTGTAAGACTTAAATTAAGATGATTTCTCATGGCATTAGCATAAATAATATGCGTTGACTTAAAGTAACCCGCTAATGCACTTGATTTAAAAAAAATATAGCTAGCATATTTAAAAGTTAAGTAGAGGCGAAAAATACCTAAGTGGGTGATGGAGGAGCGACGACACAAAGAAAGGGACGGTGACCAACAACAACACGGGAGTAGACAATGACCAGCAACAACACAGTGTTTTTTTGGAGATAAGATCAATGATTGAGATTATGTTACTTGCTTATTATAATTGCAGAAATTATATTGCTTATAATTGTCATGATTAAAAAGCATGTTATATATAAATACATTTTCTAAGTAAAGATCATGTTAATAAATGCAACTAATTTTACTTTTTTAGAAAATCAATTAACTAAGTCACCATGGTGCCCCTGCTCTATAATTTGGATTTCATTTTCGTGGTTGAGAAAGACAAGTCTGAGGCCCAAGTTGGGGATCATCATCCTCATTGTGCAGCAGTGTGAGAGCTTCATCATCATCTCTTACAATTGCAAAATGTGTTTAGAATCATGTACATGGCATGTTTTTTGTTATCATAGGAGGAGAGATGAAACTCATGTGTTTTAGAATAAATGGTTTCTTTCATTTGACTTTGTCTCTCCCTCTAATATAACTTTAGTATAAAAATTAAATATTAATTTTTGGAGGAACTTTTGCCTTTTAATCTTATGATTGCCATTTTCACCATCACCCCTATCTAATAGTAATACTACATCTTATACCTAACTCACACACACATATATATACAGAAAAACACACATTAACTCAAATTATTTCAAATTTCAAATAAAATCTTCACACCCTCAAATTCAAGGAAGATTGTGAGTTGAAGTTGTTAGCACTGATTAATATTTAAATAGATTTTATTTTAGACCAGATACAAAAGCGACATCTTTTGAGATATTGAAAAGAAAAGTTACTAAATCTGAAACATATGAATGTGTATGGGAGTATGTGTTATATTCAGAATAATTATGATTATTCTACTAACTTTAACTCTAGGTACAACATCGCTCTCTTCCAAAAATCTATCAATATTGTGTTTGATGATGCAGGAACCTTACTAAATAAACATGACATGAAAGATACATCTCATCTCATAGAGAATGGCATAAAATTAGTAACTAAGACAAGTATAGATGATAGACAAACAACAAGTCCAACATCATCTCCAAACTCTGACACTGACAAGGAGGATGATCCAGTTACTCATGGTTCAGACTCTGACAATGAGGAAATCATTGACACCTTGATGTCGAACTCAGAAGAAAGAGAACCACCTCTAAGTATGCTCAAGGTTTAGTGAAAAGATCTGGATTAGAGTCTACAAAACATATGAACACTATTCGTTCTAGTGTCAAAGTTAGCAAAGATAGTAGTGGTGTTAGTGTTAAACCAACTGAATATCGTGCAATGATAGATAGCTTGTTATATCTTACTACCCGTATACTAGATATTCTTTTTTATGTTGGGGTTTATGTTAGATACCAATATGACCCCAAAAAGTCTCATATGAAAGTTTTTTAAATAATTATTCGATTTATATTTGGAAACTCAAGTATGAGATTATGGTATACAAAAGATACTGGTACTAACATTATAGGTTACAGTTATGCTGATTACGCAAGATATGTTGATCACAATGTTAATATGAAACAAATTCTTGAAGATTATGGTATGTCTACTGAAACTTTAACACTGTTTTGCAACAATGCTAGTTTTACCGAGGCTTCAAAAAATTTCCAGTCAAACATTATAGAACTAAGCACATAGATATTCGACACCACCTTATTCGAGATTTAGTGGAAAAAGATCTTATCTCTCTTAAATACATTCCTACTAAAGATCAAATTGCAGACACTTTTACAAAGGCCTTGGTTTTGAGAGATTCTCTTATCTGAGAAGTCTCTTGGTATATGTAATTCTCCTTAAATTCATGTAAGTTGAATATTGATCATTTGTAAATATTGAGTCAATCAACATTCAATTGTTTTTTAGTTTTATTTTGTTTGCCTAATTTTTTATTATCGATTGTGTTATATCCTTTCTCTTTATGATCTCATTTTAATAAAAACTCATGTTATAAGACTTTAAACACAAGAGTGAGGCCTTAATGCCAATACATGGAATATAAAACTTATGTTATAAGATTGTAGGCACAAGAGTGAAGCCTTAACGTCAAAATATTGAGTATATGTTTGTCATGTACGATTATCATTTCTCAAGTATTGTAGACATGATGTTACTAAGAAAACTGTCTATGTGGAACAGATTGAATGATGAGGTAATACATGCTGAATTTTTATGTCGCAAGCTAAATACTGGAGACATGATGTTATTAGGAACACTGTCTCTGTGGAACAAGACATATGACATTGTTCTTTAACAGATCAATTGTTTTATACGAATAAAACACTCTGGTGTTAAAGTTTGATAGACTTGCAGTTTCTATTCATCTCTTTCCTTGTGTTATAAAAAAAAAAAAGTGGTTGTTTGGTATTGCAGTTTGTTTAAAGGTATAAAATGTGTTAAAGTTGGTGTTGATGTCAGTTTCCCTTTTTCTCTTGATCAAGTGGGCATGAAAGTTAGTGGGCTGAATTTCGAATGTTGGATACAGACTTTTCATAAAATTGTAATCACAAAAATCATATTTAATTAGATAAACACGAATTTGGATACAATTCAATTTCAATTTGGATAAAAAAGTACAAATTTATGGATTATATCTCTATTTTTCCTTTGATTATTCTCTTCTTGAATGTTCTTCGAGGTCCTCAATAGATTTTGGCTCCTTCGATCCTCTTAAAATTGATCTTGAAGTTTTATAACATTAATCCAAAGGATTTTCACCTTGTTTTTGGATTAAACATCATTTTTGGACGATTTCTTGAAAAACTTCAACCTTGTTCTTCGTGAACTTGAAGCTTGATCTTCTTGTTCTTCTTAAATTCACTATTTGATTTTTTTTTCAACAATTTGGAGGGTTTCTAACGTTTCTTCGGGGCTACGAGCCTTGATTCCGAATCAAACGTTGGAACTGCTTGACTTTTGACAAAGAGCGTTGAAGATGATGAAGAATGCCTTCGAATCTTCAAACGAATGCCTTGAAATTCAGAGAGAATTCTTCCTTCAAGTCTTGAGCTCTTCAATTTGTGCCTTCTACACTTGTGATTTTACTTCAACTTATGCCTTGTATTTATAGGCAGAACATGAGAATCTAGTGCTTAGGTGACCATATTTGATTGGTTGATTTAGTGTAGATCCCATGCATCTCATTTTGGTGAGCTCGCCACATGTCGGTCTCTTATTGGATTAAATTGTAAATATCACCTTTTTATTTATTTAATTTAGGAATTTGTTTAATTAATTCCTAAAAATTAAATAAATTGATATTTAATTATTTTGTTCCATTTGGCGCGTTTTAATTGGCCGTGAATTTTTTAGTGTCTAAAAATTGTCCCCTTGAGACTTGTCTTTGAACGAATTGAATTTGAGAAGACGAGTCTCAATCATTTTGATATTGTCTGCTCAAAGTACTGTTCAACAGAATGCTGATAGATTCACTCAATAGATCCACAACATCACTCTAGTGGTGAGAGGTTGGGTCATATTGCTAAGGCAATCTTGAGGAGGAATCAATTGTTGAGGAGAATAGAAATCAAGCGTAAAAAAGATGAAGAAAGATAATTGCGTGAGGAGGAAATTAAGCGCAAGACTGATGAAGAAGCTCGATTACTACAAGAAGCAGAACTTAAGCGCAAGGAGGAAGAAGATGAACGTCAGTGGCTTGCCGAGGTGGAAGATTTAAGGCAAATGGAAGAAAAAAGAAAGGTTGTTGCTGATTTAGCCAGAATAGAATAGGAGAGAGCCCGACTTCTGGCAGTAGTGTCCACTATGTCCGAATTCAAAACTCTGGAGGTGATGTTGTTCCCATTACTACGCTGAATCAGATGCATGGCACCTTTCAAGATAAAATCAACACACTTACAACAAGATTTGAACAAAGATAAGCCGAGTCTGATGAAAATGTATCCTCTGTAAGGACCACTGTCTCGACCCTTCTTGAGATTGTCACAAAGGGGGAAGAGCAGAGACAGAAAGATAAGGAAGAATAAAGGCTGAAGGAAGAAGTTGAAGAGAAGAGAAGGCAGAAACAACATAACATTCAAGCAGAACTCATGGCAAAACTCTCTAGATCTAAACTGTCTTCATCTAACCAGGCAGAAACAACATAACATTCTTGCAGAACTCATGGCAAAACTCTCTAGATCTAAACTGTCTTCATCTAACCCTCATCCTCCGTGAAATCTTTGTTTCTATCTATGATTGTTTATGGTTTTCTGGATATGGATACTATGTGGATACTGTGTAGTTATTTTTATCATACATTTCGTTTTAATTACTCTTTGATAATGGATATTAGATGGAAGTTTGATTTATTTCTCAATGAAATGTCTCTCCAATTCAGGGGAAAGACGTTCTTATTCAAAGACAGATAAAAGGATTCGTATATTGAGTAGTGTCATTGTAAACTCGGTAAGCTATGCTTCCTTTCTGTCTCTTCAAGTGATTTTGAAAATATCAAAAAGGGGGAAATTGTTAGGAACCAAAGCTTAGGTTCCCTCTTAATTTAATGTTTTGATATGTCAAAAAAACCACTTTAGTCAGTTTTTCAATTTCTAGAGTTCTAAAATTGTAATCCTTGTATAGGATCAATCGAGTTGTAATTGAACTTAGTAGCTGAAGACCGAGCATGGGAGATGCTCGAGAATTGAAGAACTGCACGCCTTGGAACTTGGTTTACACCAAGTATAACCTTGACCAAAACTGATTTGGTACTTAGTATAGGGTTTTCCATACTGACCAGGAGAAGTCAGTATGAGGGCTTTCCCGTACTGACTAGGAGAAGTCAGTATGATCCGTCCATACTGACCAGGAGAAGTCAGTATGAGGGCGTTTTCCATACTGACTATGGGAAGTCAGTATGAGGGTTAGCCATACTGACTATGGGAAGTTAGTATGAGGGCTAGCTATACTGACCTTGGGAAGTCAGTATAAGAGCCTCTACCTTCAAAGCATGAGCTATTCGAAGACATCAAAGCTCAATCAGACTTCAGCATATTCATGCCTAAGTAAAAGTCAGTAAGAGGTTATTCGAAGACATCAAAGCTCAATCAGACTTCAGCATATGCATGAGTTTCCATGTTTTCATACACGAGACTTAAATTCTTGACTCAAGTTATTACTCCGTGCTACTCTCTCTTAGCACGAGGCTGAAGCTTTCCTTTGGTGAATATATCTTTACAAGATATATTCATAACATCCAACCACTAGGAAGAAGGCTGCGGGGTGTTGTCCTGACTTCAACCTGAGGACTAAGCCTACAAGGAGTTCCTAGCGCTACAAGAAAAATGCAGATAGACAACACTGAAAAGACAATGATTTAGGCTTGAAACCGTTGTGGTAGAGTGATTAAAGCCTAAACCATTGTCTATTAGTATCCAATAATGCATGAAGATAACGGTCCATCCTTACCGTTGTTGTTTAAGTGTTGTGTATTACACAAAAGACAACAATATATTTTAGTGTTGTTATTGTTGGGTTTTGTATACAGAAAGCATTTATTACAATGAGTATACATTCAACAGTATTTCCTATCTGTTAAATAAACTTACATGCAAGTAACAACAGTATCCTCTTATCTCACTGATAGGGACGATCATATGGCGTGTTGGAGATCACAGAAGACAGTATGATCACTTGACCTAGTGAGATATAAATATTATCACAGCCGAGACAGCGTACGAGGATAAGTCTGTCGGTATAGACTGAAACATAGTCGGAAAGAAGTAATCTGTCTTGATTACTTGATATGCTGGTTCGTGCGGTTGCGTATTGATTGGACCACCGTGGGATGTATTCTACTGTCTGACATAAGAGAATACAATATCTCGATCTTGATTGAGTCCAAACCCTAACGAAGGTTCAGGGGCATGCACTGGTTGGCTGTTGCTTTGACTTGCCATGGTGCAGAGCCTGAGTAACGTGCTCGTTGATAACTCTCTTAAAGAGTTATTATTTTGTGTCTAAGTCGTGGTTAATAATGTTCTAATATAGCTTATTTATAGGATAAATGAGTGAATTTAGGTTATTTGGTTAGTATTTTAAATTCGAGTCCAAGTTGTTGTGTTTAGTTAATAAATGAGTTTTTGCAGAAGAAATGGTTGAGTTGCATCACAGGTTTGCTATGCTGAAGCATAACGAGAGCATGAAAGATAGATATGATGCTACAGCATAGGAGTGGCATGAGTTACATTCAGGAGTGAATCTTTGGGACCACAGCAGACAGGATCTCTGCATTTTTCAGAGCTTGTCCCAAAAGCAGACACGTGTTGCTCAGGAGAGTAGTCAGAGCCGGAAAGCAGATAGAAAAGCCACGTGTAAGGCCTGGATGGAGCGGAAAAAGAGACAGAGCAGATATTTTGAAGGGGGACAACAGAGAGAAAAAAAGAATCATTCAGAGGAGAGGATCGGCATAAGGTTTTGAGCAAGGAGAACGAAGAGTTCGTGAGAAGCAGCAGTGGCAGTTGCAAGAATCACGAATAGTTTATCTTTCTTTGCAAAACTTATTTGATATTTTTATGTGGATGATGTTCGTAGATATGAACTTGAATGTTATTTTCTTTTTAACTTTTGTAAGCATGAGCTAAACTCTTTAAGCTCGGGTTATTGACTGGTTGTCTTCTTGAATATATGTTGAAGCTATTTGTGTGATAAATCTGGAGTTTGAGTATGATTCTGGTTTGGTTGTCTACCTAAACACGACGGTGGCAGGTAGAGATCTCGCCTAGTGAGACCGAGAGGAGATCTAGGATGAGGGAATCATAATCAATCTTACGTTCTAGTGTAGACATACATGGAATCCAAGACTTGTAAAAGCCCCTGTTTTAAAATGGATTGTTTGAAGGCAGAACTTATCATAGACATATGGAGGTTAGCACAAAAACATAGATCTAGTGCTATGATGATAGACTAGGCAGAAAGGAGAGTGGCTGCAAGACCCAGTATTATTGCATGAACAATGCTACAGCATATAGGAGAGTAGATAAACAAAAGTCAATAACCCGAGTGCATTTTTTTTATCGATTTAAAACCATATTCTAGTTGTTTATGATTATTTTGTGGGAAGAAATAGTATTAATTGTTTTAGCACTATTTGGTTTCATTTTATATGCGTTCCTTTTGATTTAGTTTAGAAGAAGTTACAAAAACCACCTAATTTACAAGCAATAGAATGTGCACGGTTCACTTTCACTCCCTTGGGTACGATATCCGGACTTAGATCTGTATTACTTGTTTGGCATACGTGCACTTGCGTATATAGTTTCATAGCTACTAGCACAACAACAAGTTTTTGGCGCCGTTGCCGGGGAGTGATTGATATTGAATCTGAATGCTATTTTATTGTTTGAATTCACATGCACAGTTGTTTGACTGAAGTTATAGAAAACTAATCATTTTCTGTAATTGTAGGGAACTCTGACGGTGTATGAGCGAGGAAACATTTAGAGAAATATTTTTATTTGATCCAGAGATAGAGAGAACTTTTAGAAAGAACAGAAGAAAGCAAAGAGCTAACAAGATGGCTGAAAGAGTTCATGATCCGGAAGATAATCTGGAACCGGTTGATGAAAGGGATAGAGTAATTAGAACTTATACTGCACCAAGGTTTTTGGAGTTTGATCCAGGGGTTGCAAGGCCAGAAGTTCAGGCACAGCACTTCGAGTTGAAACCTGTGATGTTTCAAATGCTGCAGAGTTTGGGGCAATTTGGGGGAACAGTTACAGAAGATCCACACTTGCATTTGAAATCTTTTCTGGAAATCTGTGATAATTTCAAGCTGCAAGGAGTCACACCTGAGGCCTTAAGAATGCGGTTATTCCCTTTTTCTCTAAGGGACAGTGCAAAAACCTGGCTCACTAATTTACCACCAGGATCTGTGCCTACCTGGAACAAATTGACTGAAACCTTTCTATTGAAGTATTTCCCTCCAACTAGAAATGCACGGTGTAGGAATGCGATCATGGCATTCAGGCAAGATGATGAGTCAGTTAGCGAGGCATGGGAAAGATTCAAGGAATTGCTGAGGAGATGCCCGAATCATGGAATACCATACTGTATTCAGATGGAGATCTTTTACAATGGGTTGAATGGTAATTCGAGAATGATGATAGATGCTACATCTGGAGGAGCACTGTTGGACAAGACTTACAATGAAGCTTGTGATATTCTTGATAAGGTGGCTGCCAACAATTATTTCTGGGCAAACTCAAGAGCAGCAGCTATTTCTACTCCTAAGGTTGCAGGAGTGCTGGAAGTTGATCCAATGAAAGCGTTGACTGCACAAATGGAGGCTCTAGGAGCAACTATGAAGAGTATTGAGAAGAACACCGGCCCAAGCAAAGCAACTCCAATGTGTGCAGAATCCTCAGGACCTTTGGACTGTATTTACTGCGGGGAAGGTCACCAGTTTGAAGAATGCCCATCAAATCCAACATCGGTTTGCTATGTGGGAAACATAAATTATCTCATCAGAATAACAATCCATATTCAAATACATACAATCCTGGTTGGAGAAATCATCCAAACTTTTCCTGGTCTGGACCAGGAAATCAAAATGCTGCAGCAAGGGAGCATCATTATAACAAAGGAGGTTATAATCATCAGCAAAGTCTAGAAGCTCCACCTCTGAAACAAGAGAAAACTATGGAAGAAATGATGAAGGAGTTCATGACTCAAAATGAGGTGCGACTTAAAAATCAAGATGCTCTGATTCAGAGTCAAGCATCATCTTTAAGGAGTCTGGAAATGCAAATGGGGCAATTAGCCAATGACTTGAGGAGCAGGCCACCGGGAGCATTGCCAAGTAACACTGAGAATCCTCTGAATGGAAAGGAACAATGCAAGGTCGTCACACTTCGAAGTGGGAAACAATTTGAAGAAAGAAAAGCTGAAAATTTGGAAGCCGGAGAAGGATCATCATCAGGAACCACGATAACTAAGGAGAATCCGCAGAAAGAAAAGTTGCTGGAAAAGGAAGTTGAATTACCTGATTCGAGAGAAGAAGATGAACCTGTAGAGAAACCTGCAGAGGTACCAGAGAACAATATTTCGAAGGCTAAGAGGAAATCTGGATTGGAGGAATATGATTATGCACCACCACCACCATACCCAACCAGATTCAAGAAGCAAAAGGAAGAGGAGCAGTTTAAGAAGTTTCTTGAGATGCTTAAGCAAATTCACATCAACGTGCCATTAGTGGAAGCTCTTGAACAGATGCCAACTTATGTGAAGTTTTTGAAGGATATTCTGTCAAAGAAGAAGAGACTGAAGGAATTTGAGACTGTATCATTGTTTGAGGAAGTAGGTGGACCTTTGAGGAGACAGATTCCAGCCAAGTTGAAGGATCCAGGAAGTTTCACCATTCCTTGTTCTATTGGAGGTCGAGATGTAGGTAGAGCTCTATGTGATTTGGGGGCGAGTGTGAACTTAATGCCATTATCAATCTTTAAGAAGTTGGGCATTGGGGGAGCTAGACCTACCACTATTTCTCTTCAATTGGCAGATAGATCCACGGTACATCCTGAAGGGAAGATTGAAGATGTACTTGTGAGAGTGGATAAGTTCATCTTCCCTGCAGATTTCATTATTCTGGATTATGAAGCAGACAGGGAAGTACCAATCATTTTGGGAAGACCATTCCTTGCTACAGGAAGGACACTGATTGATGTAGAGAAAGGAGAGCTGATTATGAGAGTACAAGAGGAGCAAGCTACTTTTAACTTGTTTAATGCTATGAAGGTCCATGACGACCCTGAGGAATGTTTTTCTATGGACATATTGGAGTCAGTAATCGAAGAATTTTTTGAAGAAAACCATCCTGGGAAGGAAGATGATGTTGAGGAATTACCCAGTGAAGCTGCAGCATGGGTAGAGCAAGGGCAAAAGTTTCGGGGAGTTAGGCAACCATTTGAGCCATTGGATCTGCTGGCAAGAGAAATAAAAGGAACCAAGTCTTCTATGGAGGAACCCCCAGAATTAACCCTGAAACCTCTACCTGCTCACTTAAAATATGCTTACTTGGGTGAATCAGATACATTACCTGTGATTATAGCGGCGAATTTGAAGGAAGAAAATGAGCAAAGTTTGTTGGAATTGTTGAAAAGGCACAAACGAGCAATAGGATGGACTATATCTGACATCAAGGGGATAAGTCCTACAATCTATATGCATAAGATTCTGATAGAGGAAGGAAGCAAAAATTCTATTCAGCCACAGAGGAGACTAAATCCTAATATGAAGGAAGTAGTAATGAAAGAAGTAATCAAATGGCTGGATGCAGGGATTATATTTCCCATTTCTGATAGTTCTTGGGTGAGCCCTGTGCAATGTGTTCCCAAAAAGGGTGGAGTCACGGTGGTTCAGAATGAGAACAATGAGATGATCACTACAAGAACAGTAACCGGATGGAGAATTTGCATTGACTACAGGAAGTTGAATGATGCAACAAAGAAGGATCACTTTCCTTTGCCATTTGTAGATCAGATGCTGGACAAGCTAGCTGGACAGGAATTCTACTGTTTCTTGGATGGATATTCAGGATATCATCAAATAGCAATAGCCCCAGAACATCAAGGGTTAACCACATTTACTTGTCCTTACGGCACATTTGCCTTTAGAAGGATGCCTTTTGGGCTATGTAATGCTCCAGCAACATTTCAGCGCTGTATGATTGCTATTTTCTCTGAGATGGTAGATAATGGATTGGAAATTTTTATGGATGACTTTTCAGTATTTGGGGAAGATTTTGAAGCATGTCTGGTGAACTTGGAAAAGGTTTTACAATTGTGTGAGAAATCACAGTTGGTGCTGAACTGGGAGAAGTGTTGTTTTATGGTGCAACAAGGAGTAGTCCTGGGGCATAAGATATCAAAAGCTGGGATGGAAGTTGATCCAGCCAAAATTGAGGTTATTGAAAAGATGGCAGTACCAAGTTCAGTCAGGGCAATTAGGAGTTTTCTGGGGCATGCAGGATTTTACCGAAGATTCATAAAGGATTTCTCCAAGATTGCAAAGCCCTTATCTGAGCTACTTGAGAAAGATAGGAAGTTTGAATTTTCTCCACAATGTATGGAAGCATTCTTGAAGCTGAAATCTGCTTTGATTTCTGCACCAGTTATGCAACCACCAGACTGAAATTCCCCATTTGAACTCATGTGTGATGCCAACAATTTTGCTTTAGGAGTAGCTTTGGGGCAGAGAAAGGAGAAAATATTCAGGGTGATCTATTATGCAAGTCGAACCCTTGATGGAGCTCAGAGGAATTATACAACCACAGAGAAAGAGCTGTTAGCTGTGGTATTTGCTTTTGACAAATTCAGATCATATCTGGTGGGATCCAAAGTGATTGTCTATACAGACCATTCAGCAATCAAGTATTTAATGGCCAAGAAAGATGCCAAGCCAAGGTTGATTAGGTGGATTTTACTATTGCAAGAATTTGATATTGAGATCAGAGACAAGAAAGGGACTGAGAATCAAGTAGCAGATCACCTTTCCAGACTGGAAAATTCAAATGGAGAAGAAGAGATTGAGCAAGTCAATGATAAATTTCCAGATGAGCAGCTGATGAGATGTGAAGAGGAAGCCCCATGGTATGCTGATATAGCTAACTATTTGGCTACTGGGAGGAAACCTTATGGAGTCAAGGGGCAGAAGTTGAAAAGATTTCTCCATGATGCGAAGTACTATTATTGGGATGATCCAATGTTGTACAGACAAGGATCAGATCAAGTCTTTAGAAGGTGTGTACCAGAGAAAAATATGCAAGCAATTTTGGCAGACTGCCATGCTGCAGCATATGGAGGACATTACGGTGGACAGAGAACAGCTGCAAAAGTTCTTCAGTCAGGTTTCTTTTGGCCCACTATCTTTAAGGATTCATTTTCATTTGTGAAGAATTGTGATAGATGTCAGAGGGTCGGGAACTTGCCTGCAAGAAATGCAATGCCATTGAATAACATAATTGAGGTAGAATTGTTTGATGTGTGGGGAATGGATTTTATGGGTCCATTTCCAATGTCTTTTGGGAATGAGTATATCTTATTGGCAGTAGATTATGTGTCTAGATGGGTGGAGGCATGTGCTTGTGCCCGCAATGATTCAGCTACAGTCATGAAGTTCCTCCACAAGAACATTTTTACCAGATTTGGCACACCAAGAGCTTTAATCAGTGATGAAGGTACTCACTTCATCAATAAAAGTTGTCTGCAATGTTGGCCAAGTATAATGTCACCCACAGAGTTTCCACAGCGTACCATCCACAAACTAATGGGCTAGCAGAGCTTTCCAATCGGGAAGTAAAGAGTGTCCTTGAGAAAGTGGTGAATGTGACCAGGAAGGATTGGTCTAAGCACCTGGATGATTCACTTTGGGCATACAGGACTGCCTATAAAACTCCTTTGGGAATGTCACCTTACAGGCTGGTTTTTGGGAAAGCTTGTCATTTGCCTTTGGAGCTAGAACATAAGGCGTATTGGGCAACAAGGAAGTTGAATTTGGATCCAAAGTGCAGTGGTGCAAAGAGAATGTTGCAGCTAAATGAGCTTGATGAATTGAGGCTGCAATCTTATGAAAATGCCAAGTTGTACAAAGAGAAGGTTAAGAGATGGCATGATAGCAGGATTTCTGAGAGGAAATTTGAAGAATGTTGGTCCCGGTTTATCAGAGTGTATAACGTTACGCAGCGGAAAATGTGTATGTTCGTTTCTTGCACTCTGCTGGTTACTCAGCTGACTGGGACCTTGTCAGCTGGTAAGTCAACTGGCACTATGAGTACTCAGCTGACTGGCGACTGGCTGGTCAGCTGGTAGCTCAAGACTTAGAATATTTTAAGCCTAGTTTGCACAGTTATCAGTTTTCAGATATACACCAGCACTTGGGTGCTGGGTTTCAAATACAAATTGATAAATACTGAAAGCAGATAAAGGCAAAGGATTTTTATAGTGGTTCGATCAACTGATCTACGTCCACTCTCCAGTCGACTCACTGGAAATTCACTATAAGAGCAATCAGGTACAAAGAGTCCTACGATCTATCTCCAGCTGGTAGATGCCCCGTCTACCAGTCCACTGGATCAACCGCTCCCGGTCCTTGTCCTTCTTCAGCTCTCGTCAGATGGATGGAGTGCGAGCACGTCACTTCAACCTCCTCCTCTGACTGGTTGGGTGTTGAGTTCTCCCAAGAACGTAAATCCTCTACGGCAAACTGCCCGTAATAACTCAAGAGCTGGCTGGCTCTAGAGCTGCTATGTTCTTCCTCAGAAAGAGAAAGAACACCAAGCGAGGTCTGTAACTTACAAGCTGGAAGCTTGAAGTCTCGTGTTTGAATAAATCAACACACGGATAGCCTTTAGAGAGGCCTCGAAAGTTGTATGCTTTTACTTGCTTGAGCGTAATAAATTTCAGTCTTTCGGTAGGTGAAGAGTTGGCCAAGAACATTGAATGTTGATGGATCCCAGGTATTTATAGCAGAGGGATCCCATTCAAATATTCTAGCCGTTTGGACACATCCGGAATGGTCTCTGTCCGTGCATGTCCTTCTGACGGCGGCAGGTAGGAATTTCCGGAAAGCGCCATGCTTGTGTCCGCTTTTTCTGACACAGACCTCTTTGTGTCAGAACGGCTCTATTCGTCAGTACGAGGAATCGGAACTGGTGTCTTGAACTGATAGACTTTAAGGATATCCTTCCTTAAAGTCTTACTTTGTCAGTATATTCCTCAGACGAAACTTCTTTTTGTCTCTAAGACTCTGGGAGAGCGAATCTTCAATTCTGCTGGTAACATCCGACTGGTAGATCGTGCTGGTGATCTTGTGCTGGCAGTCTCTGCTGGTGACTTAGCGCTTGCACAATCTTAGTCTACCAATGTCTGATGTTAACCCTTTCTTGGAATCTCCCATGACTGGTGGCTTCACCGCTGGTGAATAGTGTCAGCCAGAACACGTATTCTGCTGGTAGAATTTGTCAGCCTCCTGCTGATGAAATCCTTCCAACTGGTGAACAGTAGCCAGTCATTAGCTCTTGACTCCATGCTGATGAATAGTGTCAGTATGGGTCTGTCAGTCGTCTGCTGGTGAGACTTCTCTCAACTGGTAAGCACATCTCATGCTGGTGAACAGTAGCCAGCATGAGTCTTGATCAGCTACGACTTACAACTCAAAAGACCTAAACAGGACTTTACATTTGAGACTAGAGCTATTCTAGAGACAAACTGACGCTGGTTGGACTTAGGATTTGATCCACCAAAACACTTAAACACCAAATCAAAGATCTAAGCTATCAACTGGGGAAGGGAAACTTAGATAATTTTCCCAACAAAGAAGGACAGAGAGTTTTATTGTTCAACTCCAGGCTGAAGTTATTTCCAGGGAAGCTGAAATCTCGATGGTCAGGACCCTTTGTAGTGGTTAAGGTTTATCCACATGGAGCAGTGGATCTGAAGAGTGAGGACACTGGAGAAACATTCAAAGTAAATGGAGCCAGGGTGAAGCATTATCATGGAGGAAGCATAGACAGGGAAAAGGCTTCCATGCATATTGAAGAACCTTGAGCATCGGAGCCCCTGAGCCATTGGAAGGAATGTCATCAAAATTGCATAAAAATTGGTTCAGGGAGTAACACTTTTAATTTAATGCATTTTATATTATGTTTTATGATTAGTTTAATAGTATTTATCTTTGTTTGCTACAGCATGTAAAGAGCATGATTTCTATATATAAGGTAGTTAAATTCCATGCGTTAGAGTAAATTTAGAGTTAATTTCATATATCTTATAATATATGTTAAATTTTAGTTTGATAGATTAGGAAAAATATGAAAATTTTATGTGAATACATATTTTGCACCGAGTAAGAAAAATTAACTATAGAAAATTTTACAGAAAAAGGACACATGGAGGGCAAATAACCGCTGAGGAACTGCTGCTGCTGATGTCATTAGAGGCGGAGTTACTTTTTGGCAGGTTTATTTGTGGTGGTTAAATTTTGAATTTTATATTGTGTCGTTTCACAAGAAGTCGAAGAGTTTCCTAGTTCTGTATATATCTCTTTTCTGCATTTGAGAGTCTGAAAAAGAAAACCTCACCATTCCGAGTAATTGAAAGAAGAAAGCGACAAATTGAACAAGAAAATCCGAAGGTCTGTGAGGATAAAGAGTCATTGTAAGTACCCTGTCTCTTGCATTTTATTTGTTGATTCTGCGAATTGCAATTAGTGAGAGAACATGGAGAAACATGCAACCAACGGTAAATTTTCAAGTTTGAACTTTCTGAAATTATTTTTGGAATTTTGGTTTCGTTGCAATTTCTGATTTGTAACATCTTGTGAATCACATGTTTGCTGTTTGAGAACACTACATTGTGATGGGTAGTCGAATTTTAGGGCTGAATGGTGGTATGTTTTACATGTGCGAGACAAAAAGGGGTTTGGGTCGTTCTTTTTGAAGGGTGTTTGAAAACTAGGATTCGAGTAAATGAAATTATCTGAACCTCTTATTTTTCTTGAAGTCTGTGAGCCAAACTTTCTGATTTATACTGAAGCATAAAGTTTGGGGGAGGGTATTTTCCTTGCTTGGATGAATTTGTGTGAGAGAGCCTGTTTTGTTAGAATTTGGGAAATTTATGTGTGCATTATGTCTGACAAGGTATTGTGTGCTTATTTGCTAATTTGGGTTGAGTACAGAAATTTCCGGGATGAAAACTAAGCAACCCACAAAAAGGAAACCTGGTTCAGTGGAAAGTCCAACTCCTAGTCCTGCGAAGAAAGGAAAGGCACAGGTGAAGCCAGTGCGGAGATCAAGCAGAACCGCAGTTGCAACCATGGCCAGTAGGAATGCAAAACTTCCGAAAACAAGTGCAGACAACCCGGTGGAGGTTCCTGATGAAGACACATCTGTTGCAAGGAAGGAAACGCAGTCTGAAAAAGCCAAGAGGGAAAAAGAAGGCTTGAAGAAGTTAATCCATGCTGCTGAACAACTACGTCTGATTGAAGTGGCTAGGGAGAAGTCTGCAGGAAGTAAGAAAACTACACCATCGTCCTCAAGCACGAAGCAAAAGGAACAGAAAAAGCCGGCTGTCAAAGTTCAACCAAAGAAAACGGTTACCCCAGTGAAGGAATCAAGGCAGAAAAAGATTAAGGATAAACAGCAAGTCGAGGAGGAAAATTCTGAGGATGAGGAAAGTGAAGATGTAGAACGAGAGAAAGAAGCAAGTGAAGAAAGTGAAGAAGTCAATGAAGGATCTGAAGAAGAGCAAAGCTCAGAAGAAGGTGATGCTGAGGCATCAGAAGAGCAAATGACAGACGAGCAAGAATCTGAAGATGAATCTGAGAAGGTGGAAACTGAAGAAGAGGAAGAGGAAGAACCACCAAAGAAGGCTGGTAAGAGAAAAAGAGAGGAGGAAGCCTCAACAATTGACCCAAATCAAATTCAGAGAAACCCAAAGACTGGAAGAAGGATCAAGGTCGTCGCAGTAAAAGAAGGAGAAACTTCTGGGAAAGGTCAGCAGAAAGAGAAGAAAAGCCAGAGAGAGCAAATTAAAGAAGGAAAGAAGAAAGTGGGTAAGGAGGCAGTTCTGACCCCAGAAGAGATTGATAATCTTCCGAAGTTTTCATCCAAGACACACAAAGGAAGAATGAAGTTGGTAATGGAGAGGCAGTTGCTGATTGAAAGTGGGTTCAAAAGTTTGAAGGTGTTACCTGAGGACGTGTTGAAGCAAGTTGAGCATCAGGGGTGGGAGAACTTTGTGTTGCCACCACCCTATCCTGTTACCGCACTGGTCAAGGAATTTTACGCAAATTGTGAACAACCGTCTGCTGACAAACCTGAGATAGTCGCCACTGTTCGAGGAAGGAAGGTGAAGTTAAATGCTGAAACAATACATGAGGTGTTTGGAACTCACGCACCGGAATCTGATGAATTTATTGAGGTCTGTTTTGCACCTATGAAGAAGCAATTGGATGAAGCCCTCAAAGTGGTGGCACTACCTGGAGCCAGGTGGAACGATGAAGCAAAGGACAACAAGTATTTGCTTTCAAAGTTCCTACACTCAGAAGCGAACTTGTGGTTGCAGTTCTTGAAGAATAGGATTAGCCCAACTACGCATAATACCAATATAGGCCAGGACCGTATTTTGATGATTGTCGCTATCTTGAAGGGTGATCCGATTAACTATGCGCCATTTCTGATTGATGCGGTTGGCTATTCTGCTTCGAAAGAGCGAGGACCACTTTACTGCCCATCTCTGATTTCCAAAATCTGCAAGAGAGCTGGAGTCCCATTCCATGATGAAGAACCGCGAAAGATCTCAAGGACCTTTTTCAACATTGAGTATCTGCGCCAAAGGCACGAGAATTCACAAAAGAAGGAAGGGGTGGAGCCCTCGTCTGCTGACCAAGTTTCTGTGCAGGTATTGCAGGGAAGGTTGGACGACATCTCTGAGCAAAATGGTCAAATGCTGAAGGAGTTTGAAAATCTCAGCACAATGATGATGGAGATGCAATTCCAAACTGAGGAACTGGTGAAGAAGCTTGATGACATGAAAGTTGAGAAGGGAACATCTGCTGTTGTGAAGAAGAAGAAGTCTGCCTGAAGACCGTGGTCAACTCTAAACTTGATCTTTTGAACAAAAACTCTGTTTTTAAATTTATGTTTGTGTGGATTTGTTGGGTGATTGTTTGAACCCGCTATTTTTAGTTTGTTTAGTTTAAGTTGGTGTCTTTATTTTGATTGGATATTTAGCTTATCTAGTTGGAGGTTTAAGTGAATGTATGAAGTATTAATGGTGCGTCTACTATCTTGTCTTGAGCTTGATGATGCGGGTGTGTGAGTAATCTTTTTCTCCCGAAATTTCATGATTGATGATTGAGTGATTGAGAGTCAGCCCCCAAGATTTTCAAGTTTAATCTTAGGATGATAGGCTAGCTTGAAGAACAAAGTTTGCGGTTATTTGGTTTTTGAAAACCTGATATGCTACGTGCTTAGTTTAAATGGTACTTTAGTTTTGCTGAGAAAAGAACATGTGAGATGCTACCTACCTGAAAATGTTAGGCCATTTGAGACGAAATTTGAATGAATATTACACGAAGAAATGATTTAGGCAGTCTCTTCATCTTTGTGCCTGCAGTAATTCTTTTCATTGTACATCATTTACCTTTGCACCTAGATTTGAGCCTTGAGCCTTTTTGTTGATTTTGACCATAAAAGATGTGAGCTAATTCCCCATACACTCACCCTGATTTGAGAGGTAGGCTTGCTTAGGTTCTCCCACTTAGAAGTTAGAAAAATAAGGGAAGGATAGAGATGAAATAGTTTGGTTATGTAGAAGCTTGCGAGCTTGTTTGTAAATAAACCATGCTACAGCCTGTAAGGAGCATGTGTATTTATATAAAAAAAAAAAGAAAAGAAGAAGAAAAATGAGAAAAATTAGATGGGACAAATAACCATCTAGAAAAAGAGCTTTTAAGCATGAGAAGAGTCTGTAGTTCGTCCTATTCTATCTCAAGAATAAATCCTAAGTGCAAGACCTATAGCATGCCTCTCAAGTCTATTTGCCACTTTTCTCCAGAATGTTCCCACCTTAGCCACAGCCTTACATTAGAAGCTCAAAAGACCTTTTGATCTTGATGTGATATAATTTCTATTAGTGGAGAATGTGCTGAAGTTTGAAGGTAGTCAAAAGCAGTAGCATCAATGATCATGAGAGCTGAAATGGAAGTTAAGTTTAAACTTGTAGCACTTGTTAGCTATCTTGCTGAAAAGTTTTGCAACTTTGATTGTCAGGCTAGTTTAAATTGTTTTGATTAAACTTATTAAATTGTGGTGGCTGAAGCTTGATTACTTAGGAGTCATGAATGAAATTTTTCTTCTTTATTTCTTTGGTGTGAACTGAAAGCTTCAAGACAAGAATATGTAAGGTGTGTCTGTTTAGTTGTTGAGTCTTAGTTGCTCGGGGACAAGCAACATCTTAAGTTTGGGGGAGTGATAACTCTTTTAAAGAGTTATTATTTTGTGTCTAAGTCGTGGTTAATAATGTTCTAATATAGCTTATTTATAGGATAAATGAGTGAATTTAGGTTATTTGGTTAGTATTTTAAATTCGAGTCCAAGTTGTTGTGTTTAGTTAATAAATGAGTTTTTGCAGAAGAAATGGTTGAGTTGCATCACAGGTTTGCTATGCTGAAGCATAACGAGAGCATGAAAGATAGATATGATGCTACAGCATAGGAGTGGCATGAGTTACATTCAGGAGTGAATCTTTGGGACCACAGCAGACAGGATCTCTGCATTTTCCAGAGCTTGTCCCAAAAGCAGACACGTGTCGCTCAGGAGAGTAGTCAGAGCCGGAAAGCAGATAGAAAAGCCACGTGTAAGGCCTGGATGGAGCGGAAAAAGAGACAGAGCAGATATTTTGAAGGGGGACAACAGTTAGAAAAAAAGAATCATTCAGAGGAGAGGATCGGCATAGGGTTTTGAGCAAGGAGAACGAAGAGTTCGTGAGAAGCAGCAGTGGCAGTTGCAAGAATCACGAATAGTTTATCTTTCTTTGCAAAACTTATTTGATATTTTTATGTGGATGATGTTCGTAGATATGAACTTGAATGTTATTTTCTTTTTAACTTTTGTAAGCATGAGCTAAACTCTTTAAGCTCGGGTTATTGACTGGTTGTCTTCTTGAATATATGTTGAAGCTATTTGTGTGATAAATCTGGAGTTTGAGTATGATTCTGGTTTGGTTGTCTACCTAAACACGACGGTGGCAGGTAGAGATCTCGCCTAGTGAGATCGAGAGGAGATCTAGGATGAGGGAATCATAATCAATCTTACGTTCTAGTGTAGACATACATGGAATCCAAGACTTGTAAAAGCCCCTGTTTTAAAATGGATTGTTTGAAGGCAGAACTTATCATAGACATATGGAGGTTAGCACAAAAACATAGATCTAGTGCTATGATGATAGACTAGGCAGAAAGGAGAGTGGCTGCAAGACCCAGTATTATTGCATGAACAATGCTACAACATATAGGAGAGGAGATAAACAAAAGTCAATAACCCGAGTGCATTTTTTTTATCGATTTAAAACCATATTCTAGTTGTTTATGATTATTTTGTGGGAAGAAATAGTATTAATTGTTTTAGCACTATTTGGTTTCATTTTATATGCGTTCCTTTTGATTTAGTTTAGAAGAAGTTACAAAAACCACCTAATTTACAAGCAATAGAATGTGCACGGGTCACTTTCACTCCCTTGGGTACGATATCCGGACTTAGATCTGTATTACTTGTTTGGCATACGTGCACCTACGTATATAGTTTCATAGCTACTAGCACAACAACACTCGTATATATACCCGCATCTTGGGTAACAGCAGTTTGTGTATTGCAGCCTGAGACTGGAGCTAGGTAACCATATCCGAGTAATAGGATGGGGACATTCCCTGAGGAGCTCAATAACATTCATCGTGCTAAAGTCTTGCAGGTTGATTAAGTTCAAGCACGAGTGATAAGGTTTGAGTGGTCCTGCTAAGAAAAACAAGAGATTAATTAATTGTAGATAGAGCTTGTCAGAAGCTCCGATTAATTAATGAATGTCCAGTAACGTTAAATATGAGGATTCTCAAGTAAATGCAACCCGTTCTCATAACGTGGTAATAAAGGGGTAGGTCAATATTAATTCTGTGGTGAAAAAGAATTAATATTAATTAATTAATTATGTCCTGGGTTGTGGACATGAGAATTAATTAATTCATAGCCCACTTTATTATTAGCATTAGGTCCCAGGTCTGACCCAATTAAATATGCTGAATTGAGCCCAGTAGCCCATTAAGGTTTTTGCGACCCTAAGTCTTTAAATAGACAATTCTCTCTCTCAAACCCAAGAACTTTGAAATCAGTCAAAACCCTAGAGAGAGAGAGACAGAGTGGGCGGCGCTCAGTGTGTTTGGGAGAGAAGAAATTCGACTCCGGCCTACACAATCATAGTCCTGTGGAATCCTCACCAGTAGTAAGATGGAACAACATTGGGATACAGATTTGAAGGCATAATCTGGAGAACAAATTATTCTTTTCTTTTCTTTCTTATTATTTAAATTTAGAAATTAGATTTGTCTAATTTCTATTTTCGCAGATTTAATTAATTCGGGTGGTTGAATCAAGGGATTGGAATTCAAACGCGAAAGATCGGATCTGATACTACGGAGTTAAGGTAAACTCGACGTCCACTACATTTAATTGATAGTAGCATGCTAGGTTTATTAAATTGTTTAATTGCTCTCAATATCCATAAACGGTCCGGCTTATTTGGATTTGGCAGTTCGGTTCATCACGAAAATCCCTACAGTTATTTGGATGTTGTTATATATATTATCTGCAATTATAAATTAATTAATCTAAAATCTTAAAACCTAATAAAATCTCGAAATTCAATTTTTCCCTCCTTTCTCATTCACGCCTACGTCCAACTCCTTTACCCCTGCCACCGCACACCCGTCGTCCATCGCCGTCCACATGCACGCCGCATGCACCGTCGTCATCGCCCTTGTCCTACTCCTTCACGCCCGCACATCCGCCGTCCGTACGCACGCTGCCTGCACCGCCGCCATCGCCATTGGCCTGCCCCTTCAAACCATTCGTCCGAACGGCTGCACCACCCCCATTGCCTCTGTGGACTGCACCCAGACTCTACGGTCGGACGAGTTCACCACCACCACCACCGCCATTCGCCCTCACCCCTGCACCGAAGCGGCAATTGGGATACCGCCACCACCGCCACTCCCTCACTCAGGTGCTTCCTTATTTGCAACATCTATTTTATTTTGTTGTGGCCTAAAAGATCAATTACAGTCCGATCATAGGAGTCAAGATGATAATAGCTATCTATTTGATCCATTTGATTGTGCTATTTGTTTTGCTTGGCATAATATGATATCTAATAGCCTGCTTGTATCTCACTGCATTCTTCCACACTTCCACTTTCTTTCAAAGTTATGGACAATGTTACTGCCCTTCAAGGCCAGTTGCAACAGCTTTTTCATTTACAAAAAATTAAATGCATGATATAGTTATTTCTTTTGGCACCAAATGATATATTGGCTGAGAATAAGATTTTGCCTCAATTTATAGTGGCAAGCAATATATTGGCTTTGGTTCTTTCTTGTGAATAAACTTTGTTCTCCTGGAACAGGATTCATAGATTAAATGATATGTTCCTTTCTTGAGGTTTCTTGGGCAACATTCTACATTCTATAAGCATTTGTTTTTCACTTTTCATTTTAGCTTATTCAAAAAATCAATTAGTATTTTAAGATAAATAGAGTTGTAAAATTAGTAAGTTGTCACTTGCAACAAGTTTGAGTAAATAGGAGTGGATGTGTATCGAGTTAGGAAAATATCCCAAAATGGTATGCAAAATTGTGCTTGGGCTTATATCTTTTTCTTTTCTTTTAAAGGATGATTGGAAGTTTTAAAGAATACAACTTCCTTGCAAAGGGCCAACCAACTGAAGGTGTAGTGCTTTCTTTTATATTTATTCTAATTGACTTCCTGTAGTACTTTCCGCTCCTGATTTTTCTCCATAACTAGGAATATTAAATGCTGGATTCAGAATAACATTATATTGGATCATGCTTCTTCAAAAAGCTCTCTTTCTTATAACCTGTCAAAAATGTATTTAAGGTCAAATGATATGGCAATAAACACTCAATATATTGATAAAGTATTTCATATCTTTCTTTTCTTTTCTACCTCAAAAGTTCAGCAAAGAGAGTCATGCAAGTAGCACATCATCCACTAATGTTCGATTTATCATATTTACTTTGGTATTGGATTTGCTGGATGCACTACAGGTTTTGGCATTTTAGTTTTCTTGCCTGACAAAAATGTTGAAAATATGCTTTCGCTCTGTGAGTATGCAATCCCCGACTGACTATGTGGTCATCTGTTGATGTGAGACTTGTTTTGAAACACCAGACTTGATTCTAGTTGTTAATTTTCACTGATTATAAATTTGATTTTATTTTCTTGCAGGTTAGATGACAAATTCAGATGATATTTCTTCAAATGGGGGTAAGGAATGACAAGGAGGCTAATTTTAATATATTATCCTCTTATGCACTGTAATTGATACAGGTTTGAAGAGATGCCAACCAACAATTTTGTGGAGAGCAGGTATACAATCTCTTAAATTTATAGTTTTAATTTGTTGAGGTTGTAGTGTTATTTTATGTGTTCTTCATCATTTAATGGCTGTAATACAAACAGATAAGGTATTTGATTGCCTCAAATGACAAAATGAGAGAGAATAATAATGTCATTCATCCTAGCTAGAAATGAGGGACTTCCGACTCCTTCATAGTATTTGTTGTTTTTCCCCTGTTTGCTATCAACTAGGGTTGAGAAAAAAACCGAAAATCGAACCGAACCGAATAAATTTCAGTTATTTCGATTTTCGGTTCGGTTCGGTTACGATTTTTTAAGCAATTCGGTTTTCGGTTTTTGATTGGATTTTGTATTTTTTCGAATCGAATTAACCGAAAAACCGAAATTATATATATAAATAATATATTAATATTATATATATAGGGTTGCATTATATGATTACCCATACCCCATATGTTATATGAGGCCAAAATCCAACCATTAGATTAGAATTTGGGCGATTAAGATTCAATTTGAAAAATAAAGATTTTCGGTGCATTATGTAATGAAACTTACTACATTATTTAGATATAATAGTAATTTTGATGCCCAGGATTTGTAATTACGTGCAGGACCACATCCCTTAAATTAAATTGTACTTCTCTCTCCCCTCTAAAATTTCTATAAAACTTTAAATAATCATAACTCACTCAATTTAAATTATTTTTTCACGTATAATATATCAAATTAAAGATAATTTAATTATCTTTCAAACGAAATCCCTATTACATATGTTCGAAATAATATATTTGTCGTAATACTAAATAATGTAATAGCCTAAACTAAATAATGTAACATAATTCAAAGGTTAATGTAATGATATATTTAAAAGTACGGTAACGTTAATTAGGTAATAAGAAGAATTAGATAATGTTATACGATGAACATAGATAATGCAGCATAATATGAAGAATAATGTATTGACATATTATGTTGCATTATTTGTATTCATCGTGCATTATCTAATTCTACTTATTAATATTAGAGTATTACATTATCCTTTGTATTATGTTACATTATTTAGTTCTAGTTATTACATTATTTAGTTTTACTACGGTTATCTTATTCCGAACATAATTTCGTTAGAAAACTAATTAAATTGTCTTTGATTTGCTATATAATGTGCTATGAATGTTACATTATTTATGACAAATATGTTGTATTATTCGTTTACAATTTCAATATTATAATAAAATCAGGAGTGATATTTAAAAAATAAAACAAAAATACGCTATAAAAGATAATGTAGTATATAAAGAACAAATAATGTATCAATTATCATGTACATAATGTAACATCTACATAGTAAAAATTGGTCGGCTGACAGTAACCAATAAATTGCACGATCGTGCATAACAGATACAAAAAATCACCACTAACTGTTGGCTGCAAAAATACTAACGAAGACCAACCAAAATAAATTCCAACGAACAGAAAAATAGCAAAGTTGAATTATTGGAGGAAAACCATCGCAAACACAAAGAGCTGGAAAGTCAGAACTCACTAGCTCCGCTTCACACACTAAAATTCTAGAATGCCCTAGCCCCACTCTCACAGTACTCATAGGCACTACCCACCAAGTTGCTTCACCTGTTAAAAAAATCCCCAAAAATGAAAAACACCTTTCACCGAATCAACATTAAAAAAATACAACCTTTATGCAGAATTTCAACTGAAACACTAAATGCTGCTCAACAATTGGAGAAGCACACACTCGCAATCTCGATCCCTCTCTTCTCTTCTTTTTACACAGTTGCTTTTCTAATAACAGGAAAAATGACCAAGAAAAAACAAGCTTTTCTAGCCCTCATGTGAAATGCGGCCGAAGTTAAAAGTAAAAGAGACGATAATAAAAACTGCAACGATGAATGAGGAGAGAGAGTCTTGTGGTTATTACTAAATAGTTCTTACTAATGATTAATGAGGAAATTAAAAATTATTAATGAATAATTCAAGTTTAAATGTGGGCCACATAATTTAAAAAATTAAGGGTTGAGATTTGGTCTCATTTAACATATGGGAGGTTAGTAACATATGATCACAACTCTATATATATATATATATATATATATATATATATATATATATTTATATATATATATATATTTAACGAGTTGTAATCATATGTTACCTGTCTCTCATATATTATATAAGACCAAATCTTAGCCATTCATTTGTTTAATCATATGGTCCACATTTAAACTTGAATTATTCATTAATAATTTTTATTTTCCTTATTAATCATTATTAAGGGCACTCTTGTCTTCTCCACTATCAAATTATCCTTAAGTTCTCTCTCTCCTTTTTCTTTTCTACGTGCCCCTGTAGAAAATTATCAACTCTAAATGCAAATCACCCTTTTTCAATTTCATCTCCTCAAAGCTTCATCCAACGCCTCTAACATACACTTCCGTCGCCTCCTCCCCGCTGCCGCCGTCGTCACCATCATCTTCTTTGATAATTTCTGAACCCTACGATGCAATCGCCATTACTATTTTCTATCTTCTTACTCACTCTCCTCTCCAGCTTGAGCGAGTTTGGCACTTTATGTATGTGCTGACGGTGATTGCCTTGTATATAATGAATATCACAGGGTGTTAGCCCGTCCATCGCTCGCCGCTTGCACTAGAACTCCTCCGGCGGCAGATCATCACCCCGCATTATTCTGAATCAGATAATTCATTATAAAATTGGAGAAGTTTCTTCCATTAAATGATGAGTGAAAATAATCGCTAAAAGAAATATAGGGTTTGAGCATCAATTTAATAAAAAAAAGTTCATTTTTAGTTGCAGTTTTTAACTATGTAGATGTTACAGTATTTTTATGATAGTTGATGCATTATTTATTATTTATCTACTACATTATCTCGTATATCGTGTTTTTATTTTATTTTTAAAAATGACGTCAGGATTTTGGAATAAAATTGAAATTGTAAACAAATAATGCACCATATTTGTCGTATATAATGTAACATTCAAAACTTAAATAATGTTCTGATTTGTCTATTATTCCCTACACATCATGTACTTGTATCAAGGACGAAATGAGGCGAGAGGAAAGAACGCAATACATTCCATAATGTACTATTCAATTAACAAATAATGTACGAATAATATCACAGATAATGTACTAGTAAGAACAAAATAATCATACAGTGCATTTTCATATATCATTACATTATCCTTTGTATTATGTTACATTATTTACTTGTAGCTATTACATTATTTAGTTTTACTACGACTATATTATTCTGAACATATGTAATAGGGATTTTGTTTGAAAGATAATTAAATTATCTTTAATTTGATATATAATACGTGAAAAAATAATTTAAATTGAGTGAGTTATGATTATTTAAAGTTTTATAAAAAATTTAGAAAGAGAAAATGCAAATTTGAGGGGTATGATTTATGTTTCACGTAATAACTAAACCCTTGGTATCAAAATTACTATTATACCCAAATAATGTAGTATGTTTCATTAGATAATGCACCGAAATTTTGAATTTTCAAATTAAATCAAGATCGTCCAAATTAAAATCTGATGGTTGCATTTTGGCCTCATATAACATATGGGGTATGGATAACCATATAATGCATCCCTATATTTAACTATACTTAAACTTAAATATTTAACAAAATATATATATATATATATAATATTAATATATTATTTATATATATATATAAATATTTTTAATTGCTGAAATTTTATTTTTAATTTTTGTATGTGCATTTTTTAATTTTTTCAGATTTTGTATTTTTTGGATTAAAATTTCGGTTTAACCGAAAAAACCAACGTGAAAAACTTAAAATCGAACAGGAATTTCGATTCGGTTTTTTTTCCTCTTCGGTTCGGTTCGATTAAAAAAAATTTCGATTTTTCGATTAAATTTTTTTTTCAAGCAAAAACCGAACCGAATACCGAATGCTCACCCCTACCATCAACACTTGAATTTGTTGTTTGGTTTTGCAGCTTCTGGAATTTTGAGATAATGAGATAGAAGATACGTATTTTACATAAATTAGATTTGTAGTTGTATTTTTTCTATTTTCGTGTACTTGTTGTATGTATATATATATCTCCTCTTTGACATATTATTCAATGAGAAGAAATTTTATCATATCTACACAGTAAGCATTACTTTTACTTTTAGTGGTTCAAAACTCATATATTAGTCACCTTTTATGATTTGATAATTCTGTAATTATTTCTTTGTTAATTAGGAATTACCCACGAATACTCAATACACCTATGACAAATACACACTAAGTTTTGTTTTTAAAAGCAAGCACAATTAGTAAAAATTACTTGAGTTGGTCTCCTGAAAAATCGTCTCATTTGAGAATTTGTCAAATCACTTTATGTGAAATTGAAATTATTTGTTACTCCTATATTATAGACAAGTGTAGCCTATGGAAATACGAAAAGAAACAACCATTTTTGGCATTAGCGCATTTGTGATTTTTGAACAGGGGAATTCCATTAGATATTTTAGGACAAAAATATAAAATTAAGTAAAATTGAAAACATTTTTTGATTTTATTTATCTTTAGTTCCCTCATATCTCTGAAAAGATTTACCAACGATCTGTTTTTATTTGAATAAATGGATATATGGGTGACTGACACGAGTATTATTGTAACTTTATAATTTAATTTCATAAAGAATTGGTGCACAACGTGAAATACAGGCAGGCATTCACATTCTCATGGGAAAAGAAAAAAAAAAGGAAAAAAAAAAAGCAGATCAACACAACGTTTGAAAACGCCCAAACTTGTCTATGCCTATAATAAAACCATTAACACTCCATGACTGAGAATAGAAACGAGTTCATCTGAGAGATTCATATAAATTATGCAGCACAAATATAAGTTCCAAATTTATAAACTAAATGATTGCGGATCACCAGAGCACAGCACATTTGAGTTTCCAACTTACTGACTCCACAAAATCCTCAGGTCAAATATGCTTAAGCTCTCCTCAACTTCACATTCATATTAGTAGCATATATCAAATACTTCAAGTTCACAATAACTATACTAACACTGTTGTGAAATCGGGTTCGAACAAGCCACAATAGCAAACGAATGAACAAGAACACACGTACTTCTTATTAACTTTCTTGAATCGAATACAAAAATTGAGAGAAGAAATCCTCAATACAATCTCACTAATTTTTCTCTCTCTCTAGCTTTTCTCACAGAATCTAAAACTTCTCGCTTCTTCACTGAATCTCTCATCTCACTTTTATACTACAATTCCAAACAGAATAACCGATCAAGAACGAAGCTCGATCCTAATGGCCTAACGACTATAACAACTTCAACTAATCACGCCTTGACACGTGTCTTCCAAACTTTAACAATAATTGCTAACTAATTCCTTACCCTTCAAAGTATAGCAATCTTTTATCAAGTGCCCTGGCTTCTTGCAATAATTGCAAATCCTTGTTTCCTTTTGATGCTGAAAATTCTTACTTTCAGACGGATCATAGAATGACTTGCCTCTTCCTTGGAATTGGGATGATCGAAAATCCCCCCTTTTAATGAATTCCTTTTTGTAACCATCCCTTTTAACAAATAAACCAGCCCCCATTGAATCGCTAGACTGATTTTCTGACTGCCTCTCAATTTCCTTGCCTGGTTGCCCCCGCTTAGCAAACTAGGGGTGTGCACGGTTCGGTTTGGCCGGTTTAAGGGGCAAAGTACGGACCAAACCAATAGGTACAATTTGAAATTTTCACAAACCAAACCAGCCAAATAATTATTTCAAACCAAACCGGCCAAACCATATTAGAACGGTTTGGTTCGGCTAGTTTAAACGGTTTGAAGATTATTCAACTAAAAATATTAAAAAAAATGAAACTTGTATATTAATTTTATTATTAGAAATTAATGAAAGAATGATACACAAAATAAAACTAATATAAATATGTATCGCTTGTCATTAATTATAAATATGAGATAAGTAATAAATAAATAATATTATGGTTGCAAGAAACAATTATATATAAGTTGATTTATAGGGTTACAATTCGAAAGAATATAAGCATCGGACATATATATCAATATAATTGATATTTTAGCTTTCTATCAAATAATATTTTATTATCATTATTATATTTAAAATTATACTCCCTCCGTCCCATTAGATTAGTCCAATTTGGTTTCGGCACATAAACCAATGTTTGTGAGTGTAGTGGAATTAATATTTTATTGATGTGAGGAGATTTTTTTCCATTTTAGGAAAGTGGACTAATCTGGTGGGACAGACGAAAATGGAAATATGGACTAATCTGGCGGGACAGAGGGAGTATTATTTATAGGGCCGGTTTCATCCATCAAACCGTCGGCCAAACCAAATCATCCGGTTTGATATTTTTTAAACCAACCCGGCCAATCATTTTTTTCAAACCAGCCAAATCGGCCAAATTAATTTGGTTTGACCGGTTCGGCCAGTTTCGGCCGAACCGTGCACACCCCTATAGCAAACAACCCCATACCTGACTGATCATAGCTTCTTCCATCTGACAGCTTTTCAATTTCTCTCTGTTTAATAGCAGCCAATACTTCTTCGAGAGTTGTACCCTCAGACCTTCCATACACCATTGCATCGTGAACGTTCGAGTAGGACTTTGGAAGGGCGTTGAGAAGATGTATCGCATTGTCTTCATCATCAATTTCTACCCCAATTCCTTCAAGCTCATCTATAGCCTTGTGGAACTCATCCAGCTGGTCCAGGAGGTTCTTCTCGTCTGTGAACTTGAAGCTATACAATTGTTTCTTCATGTAAATACGGTTGGCTATGGATTTCGTCATATACAGGCTCTGCAATTTCTTCCATATTTCGGCCGGTGTCTTTTCCCTCGACACTTCTCGTAGTACCTTGTCATCAAGGCTAAGTAGTAATGTGCTCATCGCACTGTCCATTAGCTTTGCCTTCTTCTCAGCAGTTTCTCCCACAAATGCTTTATCAGCATCAGATAGGAGAGCATCTGCCAGCCCTTCTTTGGTTAGAATGGCTTTAATTTTGATTTTCCAGAGCCCAAAATCGTTCTTCCCCGAAAATTTTTCAATCTCAAATCGACCCCCAGCCATGATTGTAACCCCACAAAAACAGAATTTACCGGAAAATGGTAACAGCAATATCCCAAAAATTATCAACACTCCCACAGCTTAAATCCCACGGCAATCAATCACAATCTCAAATAACAAGCGATCTAAATCTTTCAACGAAACTACTCTAATACCAAGAATCCAAATTATCTGAAATCCAAGAAGACGAGAATTACCGAATGCTCACTTAGAGAGATGGATTTCTTGGACCGTACTCTGAATCTTTGTGCAAATTCACGATCGAGGCTCTCGCTTGAACTCGTGCAATCGGTGGTTTCCCACAGACGGCGCCACTTCTTGTGAAATCGGGTTCGAACAAGCCACAATAGCAAACAAATGAACAAGAACACACGTACTTCTTATTAACTTTCTGGAATCGAATACAAAAATTGAGAGAACAAATCCTCAATACAATCTCACTAATTTTTTTTCTCTCTCTAGCTTTTCTCACAGAATCTAAAACTTCTCGCTTCTTCACTGAATCTCTCATCTCACTTTTATACTACAATTCCAAACAGAATAACCGATCAAGAACGAAGCTCGATCCTAACGGCCTAACGACTATAACAACTTCAACCAATCACGCCTTGACACGTGTCTTCCAAACTTTAACAACCAAAAAAAATTGCAACTCCTCTTTGCTGAATTAGAATTCTGAATTACGGTTGCTGAGCGTTAGCAGTTTGCTGAGCTCCGATTGCTGAATGCAATTGCTGAATTTAATATGCTAAAATGATCTCAGCATTCGACCACTGCTGAGTCTCCTAGCATCGAATCCTTACTCCGATGATTCTCTAGCAACATGCTTCACTCTGCTGATAGCACCGAACTTCAGCAGCTACATCTTTGCTGCTGAGCAAACATCAACTTCGCTGAGCAACCAATCTTGAGCAAAGAGCTTAAGACTGCTGAGACTTCAGCAGCCATGCAGTCAACTCCAGCAAACACATTTCACAATAGTCTTGGAATCCCTCTCAATTCTCATTTTGATGGATTAAATTCATTCATATCACCCACCACTTAAATAATGAAAGTATAATGAGAGCAGCTCATTGTCCGTACTCTTTTGCAATGGCGATCACACTTTGTTCCGCACCAAGTCCTTACATGCCACCAGCTTTTGCTTGCTTCATCCATAAACCAAACCAAACCGTACTGGAAGAGGTTCGACTCAGATAACATTTGTTACCCCTCGCTCCCATGGCCCGAACAATCTCACTCGAGATCAATCACATTACACATCAATGACCTGATCGTGCTTCTAAACATAACGATTGACTCCAACAAACCGAAATAAGTTCTTCTCTATGCTTTATCCTCAATGCAACCACAAACCTCTCATCTCAAATGTCTCTCATCATAGTTATACTCCAAAGTCAAGACTGCTGCCTCTTAGTGGGTAGCGAATTGGAGGGGGGTAAAGAGGTCATTACAAATTTTTTTTAATTGCCAATTTCAATGTAAATGCAAATGAAATAATATCATGAAAAATGAGTTTATTTAATATTTCCTCTAACAGTATTATTTTAAGCTTTTATAATGATGTAATTATAATTTAGAGAAAATTTTTGAAATGCACCGACTATCATGTATCATACAAATACCCCTTCTAATAAAAACATTCAAGAAATGCCCCAAAGGACATTTTACTGACATTACCTTACATACAAGTGTACTTTTTTCAAAAAAATAGTAGTAAATAATGAATTTTGAATTAAGTTTTTAGTTTATTAATTTTTTTAAAAAATTAGACATGATCTTGACCCCAATCATCACGGTGATGACCGGAAATCCAAAAAAGTGAACATTAAAAAATTCAGGAAGGGACCATTTAAAAAAAAAGTGAGGTCGGGACCGTGTCTGCCTTGTCACCAGTCCCGATCCCAAAAATAAACCCTAAATTTGTGTTTATTGATATTATTTGAGATTATCTTATTCTCCTATGCATCTAAAATGATTGTATGACCAATTAAACATTGTATATGTCTGTAAAATAAGCAACAACACAAAAACATATTCTAATATATGAACTAAGGAAAACATAAATCCAAACTTATACGAAGTTTAATTGGTTGTGACTCTATCATGACAACTACGCTTCATATGTGAATCGGATCTACTAATGCTGCATTTTTTATGAACGAGTTGTCTACTACTAAATGCTTATGAATGTTCTACTCCGGAGGGACGTTGACTATTTTTGGGACGTCCAGCTTGACGTATAATATTCGGAGGTAAAAATGAGAGTGCTTTTGCCTCGGTAGATACCTCCCACTCATCTTGAGGTGGAAGAGAATTCACAATTCCACCATAAATCTTAAGTCAATTACCGGTCTTATAGTAATTAATAATATAGTTCTCTCCATTGTACCTATCAAAAGATAACAAATATTTTAACCTAAAGTTAATAAAACTAAAAAATTTAGGGAGATTATTTCATACCGAATAGCAACAACAACATGAACATGACATCAGGTCCAATTGAAACTCACGACATTCACAACTCCATGCCGATAGATTGACCTTCCATGTCATTTCTCCATCGTTGACTTTGAATTCATTGTTAGAGATTGACACCACTGTATGTGCATGTGCTATCTCAACCAGTGGAACAATCTTCTGCACTGCCTCATAAGTTAATTCTAGGGATGTGCACGGTTCGGTTTGGCCGGTTTAAGGGGCAAAGTACGGACCTAACCAATAAGTACGGTTTGAAATTTTTACAAACCAAACCAGCCAAATAATTATTTCAAACCAAACCGGCCAAACCATATTAAAACGGTTTGGTTCAGCTGGTTTAAACGGTTTGAAGATTATTCAACTAAAAATATTAAAAAAAATGAAACTTGTACATCAATTTTATTATTAGAAATTAATGAAAGAATGATACACAAAATAAAACTAATATAAATATGTATCGCTTGTCATTAATTATAAATATGAGATAAGTAATAAATAAATAATATTATGGTTGCAAGAAACAATTATATATAAGTTGATTTATAGGGTTACAATTCGAAAGAATATAAGCATCGGACATATATATCAATATAATTGATATTTTAGCTTTCTATCAAATAATATTTTATTATCATTATTATATTTAAAATTATATTATTTATACGGCCGGTCCGGCCGAAATGGCTGGTTTCATCCTTCAAACCGTCGGCCAAACCAAATCATCCGGTTTGAGATTTTTCAAACCAACCCGGCCAATCATTTTTTTCAAACCAGCCAAATCGGCCAAATTAATTTGGTTTGACCGGTTCGGCCAATTTCGGCCGAACCGTGCACACCCCTAGTTAATTCATCAGCTATTGCATGCGCCTTTGCCCGCCTTTGATCAAACCCTTATTCGAGTATTTCTCAATAGGTGTCAATAATCGAGCATACGAGCAAGCGTCGAGCTTCAAGCAATCTTGCATTGAAAACTTCAGCTGCATTCAAAGTCAAGAAATTGTAACGACGGACTGGGCACTTTGACTGAACCACCTTTCAAGTCCAACTGAAATGAGCTTATCATATTCAACATGTTTTTACTGTCGAATCTGATCCATGGCCTTCATGTAGCTGGACAAACGATAAGCATAAGAAGCCCGATGGTACAACTTCATAATGGTTGGGCCATAGGTCGTCAATTTATTTTGGAGATGATAAAAATAGAGCCTATGAGTTGTATCTCATATATTGCATTTGTAGTAACCCAAAATCTTAATTAATTTTAAGTTAGTAATGTAGAATATAAGCAAGATATTATCCATAATAAGTGCAGTTTTCAGCCACATATTAGTATTAAAATGCTACTTTAAAATGAATGGTTCAAATGAGAACACATATGCAATGACATATAGAATGCATCATCAATTAAGATATAAATTACTATATATAGTATATTACTAAAAATAGCAACTATCTTTATGACTAAGCATAGCTAATGGTAGGCTACATGTAAGAGGTGGCAAAGCTATCTACTTGATGGCAAAGACACATAAGGCCACATATGCAAGTAAGCAAGGCTATGTTGGTGACTAACCAAGCCTAAAATGATGACTAATGAAACCTATAAGCTAGGATTCTCCAACTATAAATAGAAGTTGAAAACATAGTTAGACTCACAAGTTAAGGTAAAAGCTTGTCTATATTTATATTCTTTTCCACTTCACTCACCTATATAGCACCCTTATACTTAGATTAATTATTTTATGAGTAAAGGAGGATTATTTACTTTCATGCTAGGTACTTTGAAGATAATCTAAACGAGAAATACTTTCATTTTACAAGTAAAGAAAGAGGTGGTTTTCTCTATGTGTAAGCATGTTGTTAAGGTTATAATCATTGTTGCTAATGTGTTATTTGCATGAAAATGTATGGATCCTTAAGGATCAAAGCATGGACATGGATTCTCATGAATCAAAGCATGGATATGGATCCTTATGGATCAAAGCATGGACATGGATCATTATGGGTTAAAAGCATGGATAAGGATCCTTCGGGGTCAAATGAATGAACTCGCATCTTATGTGTTTTCTTACAAATTTCGCATTTGGGTAATTGGTTATAACTGTTTACGAGAACCCACTGAGTTTATGCTCATTCCTATAAATCTTATTTTATCACAGGATGAAGAGTGAGGTGGTGGAAAGGTCTTGAGATCGAGAAGCAAGTTCTCCTTTTGTTATGTTAAAAGAAATCTTTTACCATGTTTTGATGTCACTACTTTTTCTTATCTGTGTAAATTATTATGGAAGCTTTATAAAGGTTATGTTAAGTATTTCTCTTAAATCTTCCTCAATGCCTCTTTTAAAAGTTTTTCCTATGTTTAGTATATTTTAAAGTAGGGTATTACAACATTGCCGATGCTGACGTGTTGGTCTGATACGATCAATAAATGATCACTGACTACAAAACTCATCTACAATCGAGTGAGAAACCAGGTCCACGTCTCGTCGTTCTCGATTGGTCGGCATAAGATTTCAAATAAAAGCACTCATCCCACCTGCTGATCTGATCCATGCAGAAAATTCTGTAATTGTGCAACCCATCAATAAATTTTCACCGTCATTATCATAATCAGATCCAGATGAAATTGAATCAAGATCGGTGTCGTCATCTGGTTCCTCTTCCACAAACGGCCTGTCAGACCGTGTGTCGTATTCGGGATTGAAGGTCGCCTCCTCATCTTCGGCCTCATCATCATTATAATCTTCATGAAGTTCATCGTTCAAGTCAGGAATATGTAAATTACCCTGACTTCTACCTTGAGAACCAATAACAAAATGCATGAAAGATGCAAATCTTTGAAGTTCTTCAGGAGTTGGACTATAATTCGCATATGGTGGCGGACTGACTAAGGATATGAGCAGGATGTACGAGGATGGCTCCCGCTGAAAAGTCCCAACACCAGTGTTGATTGTAGGATTCTTAATAAATAAAAATTAGGCTCCGCGTTAAAATTGAACAGTCGTTGCAGCTCCGCATTCTCTGTCAGCAACGATGCGCCATTTCTGCAATTCGAGTTTGAGTTGTAAAATATATATTGTACTCACCTATAATATTTCTTGCATCAAGAATTATGTGGATGCTGCTTATAAATACACCTATGGATATATTGGTCGTTGTTAAGTAAATCAACCATTCTTGACCGCCAATATAGTACCACAATTCATCAAATTGCCCGTTGTAGTGCAAAAATAGGTTGCACCAATTCTCCATTACAAAGGCTCCAAAGTGTGAGAGGAAGATTGAATGAAAATTTTTTGAGTGCAAATGTGTATTGTATGTCATTGGCGAATGCAAGTTTGCATATGAAATTGAATTATATAAATAAATTTTAATGAATGAATTCAAAGTCTACCAAAAATAAAGTGATTCAATTGACCAGTACAGTACAAATCGACAAAAAAATTAATGTCTTTCCACTGTTTTTTTCCAAGAAGTAAATTAATTGGCATGCATGTGTGATATGTCTATATCTCAATGTACGCCTAATTTCTATTTACTAAAAAAGTTAATTCATTGGCATGCATGCGTCTGCATTTCAATATACGACCAATTCTTGTTCATCTATTTAGTCAAAAAGCAATTCATTGCCTTGCAGGCATGCCTGTCAAAACTATTAATGAGTAAATTATTGATTCAAATAAGTAGACTAAAAAGAAAAAAATAGTACAAAATAACAAAATTTAAGATTTAGGACAAAAAGAGGTTGGGACCGTCTTTTGGTCATGACCACAATTAAATCATGTTTTATTTATATTTTAAATTTCAATCCTCACTTGAAATTATGGTCATGACAACATTTAAATTAAAATATATTAACTTGGTTAAGTCGGGACGAAGATCATACCGTTCTTCAATTTGTATTTCTCAATTAATTTTTCAAATTTATATTGTTGAAATCAACAAAAATACTTAAATATTCATTTTTAAGTAATGATTGTATCAATTTTAGAAAGAGATGTCAGAGCATGTATTTTGAGGCATTTTTTGAATGTGTTTATAAAATGAAGCATTTTTCATTATGAGTATTATAAAATAGGGCATTTTTAAATATTTAGACTATAATTTATATGTAGGGGGTTAGAGTGAAAATAGTAAGTATTTCATAAAAATTAATCAAAATAAAAAGTTACTCCCTCCGTCCCTAAATAATTGTCCAGTTTCTAAATGACACAGATACCAATGCGAGTAAAGATAGAAGAAATTAATATTTTATTAGTGAGTGTGTATTAATTTTCCATTTTAGGAAAGAGGACAATTATTTGGGACAAACGAAAAAGGAAAACAAGACAATTGTTTCGGGACAAAGGGAGTATTAGATTTGAGATTTTCTTAGCTCAACTGAAGTACATACATTTGATAAAAATAAATAGATCTCAATTGTCTAAACTACAAAAATGAAAGAATTTACGGTGATTTTTTAATTTGTAAACTTATTGATACACACATTATGAGTATATTATATCTATGATATGCTATACATTTGCTGGTGAAAGAGGGATTTGGATCCTCTGCTGTGCTACTAGGCACAGCAGAGAGTGTTGTTCCTCACAAGAATAAAATATTAAACCTAGTGCCTAGGTCAATAAAATATTAAATAAATTGAATTTATAGTTAAAAAGTGCACAGCACTCTTTACTGTACCCAGTAGAACAATAGAGGATCCAAATCCGTGAAAGAGGCAGCAGATACGAAAAAATCCATTGGAATATTGAATCAGTGGTTCCTTCGCTACAAATAAATACTACAGTATTGGTTTCTACCAGATTACTTACTACTAAAAGCTATATTGACTGATGCGTTTTACTTGATTATCAACTTCCAATTTTTTTAAATTAAGTTGGTGGTGGTAAATTATTTAAATACTCCTTCCGTATGGGAATAATAATCTAATTTAATTTTGACACAATAATCAAAATATATGGGTATAGAATGAGTTCAATGAAATTAATATATATTTTATTGTTGAGTGTGAAAAAATTATCATTTTTAAAAATAAAATTATTAAATTAAAACGTAAAAAAATAAAAAATGAGACTATTAAAATAATTTTTATGCATAAGATAGTAAGATATATTAAACTGCAGGGATGTGAAGTTTATAAAGAATCACGTTGAGGCAGAGCGCTAGAATGCGCCACGATCCGCTGCCGTTCCTTTCTTGGCTTCTCTTCTGCCCTATTCACAATTGACACGTTCATTGTTTCCAATCCAGCCTCTTCTCATTCTACATTCCCACACACACCTACATGACGTGACATCTGCCTATTATATTATATTTTAATATAATATAATATATATGTATATAAATATATTTATTTTATTTTTTTCCTTTTTGGATAGAATAGATTAATAATAGAATAAGAAAAGCAAAGGAAAAAAAATGTGGGTAGAAAAATGAAAATGTATAAATTAGTAAGGGAAGACAAAAAAGAAGGCGGTCCATTAAAAATAAAAAAGCGGTAAATTGTGGGCCCCCCAATCTGCTTTTTATCTCTCATTTACACATATTTTTTTCTCTTCCCTGATAGATAAAAAACTCAGACAGAGGGCAAAAACAGGAGGAACTTCCCATACCATTTCCATCCTCCTTTTTTTGCTCTTCCAAATCCAGCCTGCCCCCGCCTCCGCCCCCCTTTTCTCTATCCTTTTCCATTTCTCTTTCTCTCCATTTATTAATTAAATAACTAATTAATTCATCCTTCCTTTTCCAACCCTCCTTCTATACATAACCCCCGATTCCTCCCCTACCCTTCCCGCATCATCACCCAAATTTTTATTTATTAATCTCCATCCCTCTCACCTCACCCATATACGTTTTCTCGCCAGGGGATTAAAAATAAAATAAATAAATAAAACGAATTTCAGTTTGAACCTTTTGTGTGTGTGTTGGAAAGGGTAATTAATCATGGCGGAAGAGCACGGATTTCAGTCTCCCGAAGGCCACCGCTTGTGCGTCAATAACTGCGGATTTTTCGGCAGCCCGGCCACACAGAATTTGTGCTCCAAATGCTATCGAGATCTCTGCCTTAAGAACTCAGGCGAGTCCTCCTCCTCCTTCCCCGCCCACTCGTCCTCGGTTTCGGCCGTCGCGGCGCATCCCGGTTCGGCCGCCCTCTTCTCACCCGAGAAGGCTGAAATCCACGCCGCCGCGGTGGTGGCGGTGCAGCCTCAGGCGCAGACTCAGCCACAGCCACAGCCGCAGCAGTCGTCGGCGAACAGATGCTCTACGTGCAGGAAGAAGGTGGGGTTGACCGGGTTCCGATGCCGGTGCGGCGTGACCTTCTGCGGGATCCATAGGTACCCCGAGAAACACGGCTGCACCTTCGATTTCAAGTCGATGGGGCGGGAGGCGATTGCCAAGGCGAACCCGTTGGTCATAGCCGATAAACTGGAGAAGATATGATTGTGCTGATCGTAGCCGTCGATCGCTTGTACTTTTTCTCTATCTGGATGAATGGATGCTGCAGATCGATCGTTTTTTTAGTCTTCGCCGCCGCGGCCGCGTGAATTGGATGTATGTGTATAATTTTTACATTTTCTTAAATTTACTATAATTTTATTTTACATTTTAGTTTCGTTGCAATTTATCACAGTTAGGATTTTCTTCTGTTAGCTTTAAATAACAAAACTATTATATAAGAAATTATTAGTATTTGGGGAATTTCACTTTTTTATAATCGTAATTTTCACAACTGCCAATCCATCCGAGCCGAATTTGATATTGCTAAAACTAAAAAGGAAAAGAAAAAAAAAAAATATTAAAATATACTAATAGTTTAATAAATTGAATGACGTGGAAGCTACGCAATGATGAGAGATTGAATGAACCAAATTTGATTGCCAAGATAAGAGCAACCCTAATTTCACCACTCGTCTCACGCCACGTGGCATCAATCGAAACCATTTCATTTTCTTTTCCCTTCACTTGCCTTTCTTTACTTTTTCTCAACCTTAATTATAAACGGCTATAAAACTTGCAAAAGTCGTGTTCCTTTTCAATTGTATAAATAATTTTATTTAGTGTGAATTCTTAGATGGGTAGCTAGCCACTAGCCATAGTAGGATTTGTTAGGATCATCCCCTTAGCCACCCGTTACCGGCCTATTACAACC